>CM061063.1:20830890-21093890 GCA_030762895.1 Sophora flavescens | reverse complement strand
ACATATCCTTGATAGCTCGAATATAGGCAATCCGAACACCTTTCTTTTCTAAGGCTTTCCACAAAACCTCTCTTGGCTCCCTATCACACGTTTTCTCCAAATCAATGAAGGCCATGTGTAAATCTTTTTGATCCCTTCGATATTGTTCCACCACTCATTGTAGCAAGTAAATTGCTTCCATGATCAACCTCCCGGGCATAAAACAAAATTGGTTGTCGGTGATTTTGGTTTCTATTCTTAGTCTCCGTTCAAGTACTCATTCCCATAGCTTCATAGTATGACTCATAAGCTTAATCCTCCTATAATTTACGCAAATTTGTATATCTCCGTTGTTCTTGTAAATCAGAATTAAAGTGCAATTAAATTGATACCAGCGCTTTGGAACTTTTAGTTCATGCTTGTTGTCTTCGGACAACATTCCAACCTAATCATAGTCATTGTCGTTCTGGAAGCATAGACACCTATTCATAGGATATTAGGGGTGTGGGGGCCAAGGAGACCTCAGGGGGATAGTCAGGCGTGGATCCTGCCAATGGTTCGGTGTATGCATCACCGGTGGAGACCTGGACAGCAGGGCTATATTGAAACTCCACCAAACTAAATACTATTCAGATGTTAAGTAATCTCACGTAAAAGTGCCGAGGAGATGGCTTTTAGCGTGCATCTCGATTGTGGGCTTGTGCACCGAGTTGTTTACAAATATTTCCTGAATGCTATCTCGATAGAACACTATGACAACAATAGTCTCCATGGAGTGGAGTTATGTCTAGTCCTAGGCATGCATTCGAGTCTCGACCTTTTTCTGAAACTAGATACGTATTATATATATTTTGTAAATATATCCTTTGATACACACACACACAGATATATATATATATATATATATATATATATATATATATATATATATATATATATATATATATATATATATATATCCACTTGAATGCTTGTTTGTTTACATGCATGCCCATATCTATATTACTAGCCTAGCCTATTGTAGAATCTTACCTCCTTTGTTTGTATTTTCTTTTCTTCTTCGTTTCTTGTCGGCGACGCTTAGTTTCATTTGAGGAGCGTAGACGAGATGAGGCAAGACTAGAAGATGTTGAAGAAGTGATAGGTGAGGATTATGGAGATGTCAGAGCTTCGATGTAGTGGTGTAATTTGTTGATGTATGTTTAAAGTTGTTAACTATTCCAAGCACTTTTAACATGTTTATTTTTGTAATCACGGGAAAAGTTATAAGTTTATTTAGTTTTCAAAAAAAGTATATAATTATTATGTGTATTTATGGAAAATCTATTCAAGATCTTTGTACTTATTTATTTTAAGTTTGTAGTTTATGAATAGAACTTTGATTTTTATTTTTTTTCTCTCTCCTGGCATTTGATGTAAGACCAGTGAGCAAGTTTTTACTCGAGGAAATATTTTAAGTTTATCAACTGTTTATCAGGTGTTGTTTTGATGTCATGCAAAGCTCCATTTTTAAAGAAGTTATTTCGAAAATAATTGTAAAAATTATCATTTTATTAAGTTAATCAATCTTAAATAAAACACGTTGTTACATTTAGTGATATCAGAGCAGTCGAGCCTAATCGGATCTAAGGTTACGACTGATGGGGTTGGATTTCGGCAAGTGTACCGGATTCGTCGTGAAGTAATAAAAAGATCGGTCCCACAGAGACCGTGATCTCAAATAACAACTAATTATTAAACCAATTAAACTGGACTATATAAAAAAGGATTTTGAAAATTTTGATTTTTGAAATAAGAATTAACTAGAAAATCAGGTATTTAAGAATGCAATCAATTGAAAGAGGAAAGTAAATCAATTGGGGGTTTTTCAAATCTAAAGAGATTCCTAGGAATTGGGTTACCAACAAGATTGTTTATGTTACCAAATTGACTACCCCTTGTTAATTATCAAAATTTATTTGAAGGCGAATTTATCCTAAATAAGTTAATGCTCCCTCTCGGGTTATAAAAACCGTGCCCAATCAAACCAACACCTACTCTCGTGGTAATTGAATTTATATTGAACCCTTTAAGCTTTGTGACAATTCGTGAACCCTCGAAGGACCGTTTCTAACTCTCGTGATTTAAGTCCTAAGTTTGATTCCTGTAGATCCAATACCTAAGTTCACCGCTAGGTTCCTCCTTAGAGTATCTATGACATACACTAGATTCACAAGTAATTCATGCGATAGAAACCAAATCGAAAGCGAAATCGAAATTAAAAAAGGGAAAACATCAAATCATAACATAAAACAGATCTTGGGCATAGCCCCAATCCCTAGAAATAAAACTACTATTCAAGCATGGCCATGGTCATGGCAAGCTTGATTAACAAAAACATGAATGAAAACCTAAGAGAAGAGAAGAAGAAGAAGAAAAGAAATCCTAATTTTGCCTAAGGTAGCAGCCCAAAAAGTCTCTAAAGTGTCCCCTATTTTCGAGCCTCGGTGCTCTATTTATAGATTAGGGTAACTTGAATCACAAGCAACCACAATTTCAGATCAAATCAGTTTCTAAAGATCCATATATCACGCGTCACGGTCGTGATGCCTGCCACGACCAGACCGTGACAGATTCTGCCTTGGAAGCTGCTCTGCTGGTTGGTCTGTCACGGTCGTGACCACCATCACGGCTAGGCCGTGATCAGTTCTGCCTGTGAGGGTCTGGTTCAATTGGCATCTCACGGCCGTGATGTACATCACGGCCTGGCCGTGATCGGCTCTGACTTTTCCATTCTTTCTTTTTAGCTCTACTCGATCATGACCTTGATGGCTGTCACAGCTAGGCCGTGATGGGCTCTGTTTGGCTCATTTTATTCACTTTTCAAGCCCCATCTCCATGCAAGCTCCATCATGGTTAATCTTGAGCATTTTAATCCTTAATTCCTGCATAACAACACCACAAAACCGCCTTACCCGTTCCAAGGTAAAAACTAACCAAAATCAAATTAGAAACGCCTAACCTATATGAAAATGCATGCAAAATGTCAATGAAATATGAGGTAAAATCACACTCATCAAACCACCCCAAGCTTAAGACTTTGCTTGTCCTCAAGCAATCACTAAGGCCAGTTAAGATAAATAATCAGAGCATGGATAGTGAACCAAGAACCCGAATAACTAATCCAAGTAACAGGCATATTCAATAAGTACCCAAGAGACAATCAATTTCAAGTCCAATTAGAAGCTTATGTTCCCTAAGTTCATATCTCTCACTAATTCAGGCACTCTTCTCACCTCACTCAAGTGTTCAAGGGCATATGATAATTTGCTCAATTTCCTCAAGGAAGGTACTCTACCATAAGCTTGACTATTAACCAAATCTCTACTTATTAATGAAAACACATAAGAATCAAGAGGTCTTTTATTTTGGTTGTAATGAGGCCATGGGATTAATCGTTAGGTGGGGAAATCAAGAAAAGGAAATTTCAAGAAGGCTAAACAAAATATCAAACAATGCAAAGTATGACAACCTTCTAAAATATCTTATTGGGCTTTAGTTCACTTTTCCACCCCTTTGTTTTTCTATTTTATTTTATTTCTCACTTTCTTTTTCTCATTCCCTTCTCCATTTTTTTTGTTTATTTTATTTTATTTGTTTGGAGAAGGGGAGACTTTTAGCTTAAGAGAAATATTTTTCTAACTTTCTCATCCCACAATTTTATTTTTCAAACTACATTTTTGCCCTTTTTGCAATACTTTAAAAGGTGTCATACAAAGCATGATTCATCAAAATAAATCAAGGTACCAAGAAAAGTATTTTATTCTTTTAGGCTCAAAATTGGGCAACTAAGGGGTAGCATTTAATCAATAAAATTTCAGAAGGCCGGAAAAATACCGAGTGCCTCAATCATTTTCAAATATGTTTTAAAAAAATTTTAAGTTTCAAAACGGTTTCAAGTCAAGTTCTATAGAATACAATCCAAGAGGAAGAAAACACTCAATCACAAAGAATGGGGTAGATTTAGCGAGTACCCCTTTTAGGCTCAAAAATCTCACCTTTAGTAGTTTAAAATCAATGAGAAACACAAATCCAAGGAACCACATGCTAATTATCAACTATCAAAAGATCATCTCAAGCATTTTTATTTTTAGCCTATCACAAGAATACAAAAATTGGGTTCAAAAATTCACTGTCTCACTTCATTTGGCGCCAAGTTCTCACAATTGGATGCATACTCTAAGCAAGGGGGCAATCCAATCATGTGATTATGCAAAATTATGCCTATATGAATGCAACATGAAAAATGCAAAAATGCAAAAAAAATTGCTAAAATACCCCTACCCCAAGCTTAAAAACTTACATTGTCCCCAATGTAAATAATCAAGGTGGAGAGAGGAGAAAAATGGAACAACTCACCGAGGTGGTAGAGGGTGCTAGCTCACATGCCAGTAAAAAAGATGCTGGAAAATGTGTCGCGGCCGTGATGCTGATCACGGCTCGGCCGTGATACATTCTGATCTTCAGGGTCCTTCTCATCACACCCGTGATGGATATCACGGGTGGGCCGTGATCCTTTCTGATCTTTTTTGGTTAGCTAATCACGGTCGTGACCACCGTCACGGCCTGGGCGTGATGACTTATGACTTTATTTTTCTTTGCCTTTTTGCTCTTACTGCTTTCATAACCTGAAAATACTTGGCAAAACCATAAATTAGTGATCTTTCTACTCTAATCTTCTCAAATTATTCAAAAACAAAGTTCCAAAACAAATGGAAAAGGAAAAGGAAACTTGGGTTGTGTAACACCCGGGTGCCGACGAGGGCGGGGAGTGGTCACCGGTGCAAGAAGGCATAGACAAGGAGTGGCTCCTGGCAGGCTTCTAGGCGGAGGGACACATGAATGAACCGATTACACACCCGAATGAGAGGGATCCTAAGACTATGTAGGTATGAGACTATACAGTTGATGAAGGTTTATATGAATTGATTGGTACTACCTATACTAACAAGATGCATCTTCTTTTCGGTAGCCCATCACTTAAGAACTCCACAGTTAAGCGAGCTTGACTTGGAGCAATTATGGAATGGGCGACCTCTTGGGAAGTTTTCCCGGGAAGTGTGTGAGTGAGGACTAAGCACGCTGAAAAGACCTGTGTTGGTTTGTGGGGACAGTCGTCAGTCCATAAAGCAGCCAGGGATGTTACAAATGGTATCAGAGCGGCACCTTTCCCAGTACGGTGTGGTTTGGGGACGAACCAAGCGGAAGCTGGTGGGCATGTAACACCCGGGTGCCGACGAGGGCAGGGAGTGGTCGCCGGTGCAAGAAGGCATGGACAAGGAGCGGCTCCTGGCAGGCTTCTAGGCGGAAGGACACATGAATGGACCGATTACACACCCGAATGAGAGGGATCCTAAGACTATGTAGGTATGGGACTATACAGTTGATGAAGACTTATATGAATTGATTGGTACTACCTATACTAACAAGATGCATCTTCTTTTCGGTAGCCCATCACTTAAGAACTCCACAGTTAAGCGAGCTTGACTTGGAGCAATTTTGGGATGGGTGACCTCCTGGGAAGTTTTCCCGGGAAGTGTGTGAGTGAGGACAAAGCACGCTGAAAAGACCCGTGTTGGTCTGTGGGGACAGTCGTCAATCCATAAAGCAGCCAGGGATGTTACAGGTTGCCTCCCAAGAAGCGCTTATTTACGGTCTTAAGCTTGACCATACTCCCTTCAATCAACCCGGATCAGCTGGGCTTGGAAATGCAAGAACACTTCTCTTCCAAGGAAGTCCTTCAAAGAGCCTATTTTGTTCATATGGCCAATTTCGCTTTCGCTTTGCTCTCTTTACTCTGAGTTTCATGGCCTTACTTCCTCCCGGTGGAAGTTTTATCTCCACATGATGGGCAATTCCAACTTCATCACCATTTGGTGCATCATTTGTCATACAAAGATTCGGAGTTGCTTCCATGTTAAGCTCTTCCTTCACCTCTGGAGGCATTACATCGATCCTGCACACATGACTCTCAAAAGGAGGGTTGTTATATGAGTTAGTCAAATCAAAATCTACCCTACCTTCCTCTACATTTAAAGAGAGCTTGCCATTCTTTACATCTATTATCGCTCCAGGTGTGGCCAAGAATGGCCTTCCTAGAATGATAGGGAATTTAGAATTCCCGTTCATATCCAATACCATGAAATCGGTAGGAATGAAAAATTTCCCTACCTTTATGGGAACATTCTCTAGTATGCTTAGAGAGAGGGGTTTTAGTTGAGCCATCCGCAAATTGTAAAGAGAATTGGGATGGACTCAATTTCTTGGTTTCTAGCCTCTCAAAGATAGTAAGCGGCTTCAAACTCGCACTAGCCCCTAAGTCACATAAGGCTTGGTCTATTTTTAATTCTCCAATTGAGCAAGCAATAGAGAAACTTCCTGGATCTTGTAGTTTAGGAGGCATATTAGTTTTTATCATGACATTACACTCCTCAATTAAGCTCTTAGTTTCTATTTCTACTTGCTTTTTCTTGACCAACCTCTGTGGGAAAGGTATTGGGGGTTGGTACGGTGGTGGAGGGACATACTTTGGCTCTATCTCTTCATCTTCTCTCTTGTCCTCCTCACATTCCACATCCTTTTCAACTACCCCAAGCTTATCATCCCTTAAGTATATAGCATTACAGTGTTCATTGGGATTAACTTCGGGTTGTCCTGGGAATGTACCCTTAGTTCTGGTATATGTACTAGCTTGTTGGGCAATCTGGGTTTCTAACATCTTATTATGGATGGCTAAGTTATCTACCTTAGATACTAACTCTTTTATTGCCTCATTGACTGCCCTACCTTGTTGCCTAAACTCTTCATTTTGTTTTGTTTGAGTTTCCACAAAATTTTCCAAAAGAGACTCGAGTTTAGACTTTTGTACCTGAGGATACCCTGATTCGGGTTTCCTATTACCTTGGCCTTCCTGGAATTCGTGGTTCAACGTGTTGTTGTAGTTCTCGTAGGAGAGGTAAGGGCTATTATTCCTTCCTTGGTTCTAAGGATTTGGGGGGGCATAATTTGGCAACTTCGGGTTCGTGTCATAGAAGTTGTGACAAGAGTTCACTTGTTCCCCCGAAGCACCGGATCCAGGAGTAATACCATGTGGGCACTCCATCATGTCATGTCCCTGCATTCCACAAATCTCACAAACAATATTAGTAGCACCTATTGAACTCACATTAGCCTTTTCAAGCTTATCAAAGCGTTTATTCAGTGAGTCAATTTTAGACATAATTAGATCAGTGCTATTCATTTCAAACTTACCCCCCGAAAGCTTTTTTGGGTTATTACCTCTTTCCGAACCCCATTGGTGGTAGTTGGTGGCTACGTTTTCAATGATATTGAATGCTTCCGTCAGAGGTCTATTCATAAAGGCTCCACCAGCTGCGGAGTCAAGTGACACCTTCGAAGAGTAATCCAGTCCGTTGTAGAAGGTATGCACTAACAGCCACCTCTCGAGTCCATGATGTGGGCAAGACTCCAGTAACCCTTTGTAGCGATCCCAAGCTTCGGATAAGCATTCTCCATCCTTTTGGAAGAAACCGGTGATCTGAGTTCATAGGTAAGCCGTCTTGGATAGAGGGAAGAATTTCTCCAAGAATTCCTGCTCCAGTTGGTCCCAAGTCGACAAGGTATTAGCGGACACTTGCTTCAGCCAAGCTTTTGCCTTTCCAGTAAGAGAGGAGGGGAACAACCTCAAGCGAATAGCATCAATCAGGGCGCCATGAATTTTAATTGCATCGGTGAACTCCAAGAATGTCTCCACATGATCAGTCGGGTCCTCCGAGGGTAATCCTCCGAATTGATGTTGCCTCATCATGCTAATTAGCATAGGCGGTATAGTGTAGTTCTCTGCCTCGATTTATGGCCTAACGATCCCAGTTCGCAAACCCCTAGCATTTGGGGCTGCGTAGTCCTTCAATGGTTTTGTATCTGGTAGATTCGCCATGAGTGGAATGGGAAACAACATTTCCCTCTCTCTTTGTAGTATCCTACGTCTATGAAAGGTCCTTTCGATTTCGGGGTCGACCTCAATAAGGTTTCCAAAACTTAGGGATCTTTGCATAAAAGAGAAAAACACAGAAAGATAGATACTCTAGAAAGAAAAAGAGATAAAAAAAAGGAAAATATTTTTTTTAAAAGGAAATAATTAAAAAGAAAAAGTCCAGAAAAATCAATTTAAAAATTAAATTGAGATTCAAGAAAGCACAGTCCCCGGCAACGGCGCCAAAAACTTGATGGGGTTGGATTCCGGCAAGTGTACCGGATTCGTCGTCAAGTAATAAAAAGATCGATCTCACAGAGACCGTGATCTCAAATAACAACTAATTATTAAACCAATTAAACTGGACTATATAAAAAAAGATTTTGAAAAGATTTGATTTTTGAAATAAGAATTACCTAGAAAATCAGGTATTTAAGAATGCAATCAATTAAAAGAGGAAAGTAAATCAATTAGGGGGTTTTCAAATCTAAAGGGATTCCTAGGAATTGGGTTACCAACAAGATTGTTTATGTTACCAAATTGACTACCCCTTGTTAATTATCAAAATTGCTTTGAAGGCGAATTTATCCTAAATAAGTTAATGCTCCCTCTCGGGTTACAAAAACTGTGCCCAATTAAACCAACTCATACTCTCATGGTAATTGAATTTAGATTGAACCCTTTAAGCTTTGTGACAATTCGTGAACCCTCGAAGGACCACTTCTAACTCTCGCGATTTAAGTCCTAAGTTTGATTCTTATAGATCCAATACCTAAGTTCACCGCTAGGTTCCTCCTTAGAGTATCTATGACATGTAAATAAGTGCGCACCAGATTCACTAGTAATTCATGCGATAGAAACCAAATCGAAAGCGAAATCGAAATTAACAAAGGGAAAACATCAAATCATAACATAAAACAGATCTTGGGCATAGCCCCAATCCCTAGAAATAAAACTACTACTCAAGCATGGCCAAGGTCATGGCAGTCTTGATTAACAAAAACACGAATAAAAACCTAAGAGAAGGGAAGAAGAAGAAGAAGAAGAAAAGAAATCCTAACTTTGCCTAAGGTAGAAGCCCAAAAAGTCTCTAAAGTGTCCCATATTTTCGAGCCTAAGTGCTCTATTTATAGATTAGGGTAACTTGAATCCCAAGCTACCACAATTTCAGATCAAATCAGTTTCTAAAGATCCATATATCACGCATCACAGCCGTGATGCCTGTCACGGCCAGGCCGTGACGGATTCTGCCTTGGAAGTTGCTCTGCTGGTTGGTATGTCACGGTCGTGACCACCATCACGGCTAGGCTGTGATCAGTTCTTCCTGTGATGGTCTGGTTCAGTTGGCATGTCACGGCTGTGATGTACATCACGGCCTGGTCGTGATCAGCTCTGACTTTTCCATTCTTTCTTTTCAGCTCTACTCGATCATGGCTGTCACGGCTAGGCCGTGATGGGCTCTGTTTAGCTCATTTTCTTCACTTTTCAAGCCCCATCTCCATGTAAGCTCCATCATGGTTAATCTTGAGCATTTTAATCCTTAATTCCTGCACAACAACACTACAAAACCGCCTTACCCGTTCCAAGGTAAAAACTAACCAAAATCAAATTAGAAATGCCTAACCTATATGAGAATACATGCAAAATGTCAATGAAATATGAGGTGAAATCACACTCATCAATGACCCGACTGTGTTTTTCATTGTGTGACCTCTGTGTTTGTGTGATTTGTTTGCCTAGTTGGTGTGATATTGGTTGATAGCATAAATATCAGCTAGACATAAGTTCATGACATTTATCTCGTGATGTGAATTTCACTAATTACTCTTATATTAATTAATGACTCACGGAGGAAAGCTTGGGAGCATGGCATTAAGTTCAGCCGAAGGACAACATGGAAACTGCAATCTCAAAAGTAGGAAACTGTGCACAAGCAAAGGATTGTCACATCGAGGTATCATAATGATCAAGATATGAGAAGTCGACGAAGTGGACCACGATCGTACAAAATTCAGAGAAGAAAACATAGGACAACATATCAAACTAAGCGCGCTTGGAAGGACCTTGTTCTTCGAGGCAAGTCAACCCAAACTTTCAATTTTTGTGAGCGTCTCATGACTAAGGGACTCTTAACTGTATTGTTATCCAGTTCTTTTACTAATCATACTTTCACCTCACATTATTATGAGAAATTATTGAATTTCTTAGTTTCTACATTTCTTATACAAGTTGATTTTTTTTACCCTTATGGTTTAAATTCTTCTGCTTTATTCCGTTTAAAGCATCCTGTAAGAATTTGTAAGTTGACTATCGTTTCTTTAATTCTTATGGTTGTATTAGACAATCATAATGTCCAATTCTATGATTACTGGTTGATTTGAATATTCTGACTTTGATTCGAAATCTATCATGATTCATCAATTGGTCATTGATGAGCCTCTGGTTGACTGGTTTTATAACTAATAACAACCTTGGCTTTGTGCTAATTTTATATCATTTTCACCCAAATTAGACTTGATTGTCTTTAAGCAGTATTTTGAGTCTGTAAAGTATTTTTAAGTTAATTTAGTTGATTTAGAGTCAAATAAAGTACTTATTCTATTTTTGTTTTCAGGTTAATAAAAAGAAATAAATCTGGAGCTTTCGCCCCGCGAGAAGGCATTCGCCTCGCGAACCAGAAGGTGACTGTTCCAGAAATTGCCAACCATTCTGTCTCGCCCCGCGAATACTTGACTCGCCTCGCGAGTAATGCAACCTTGGAAGACCAGAAGCCATCATGGCTTGCGCATGTTGAAGGTCACGGGCGTTACAGTTTGGAATTTGAAGAGTTTCGCCTCGCGAATATAAGCTCGCCTCGCGAGCTCGCCACTCACTAAAGAC
This sequence comes from Sophora flavescens, assembly GCA_030762895.1. Taxonomy (NCBI): domain Eukaryota; kingdom Viridiplantae; phylum Streptophyta; class Magnoliopsida; order Fabales; family Fabaceae; genus Sophora; species Sophora flavescens. Next base: position 21,083,020 of record CM061063.1, on the reverse strand, counting down.
TGTTCGCATTATTCGCCTCGCGAATGTGTGCTCGCCTCGCGAGTCAGCGTAGTCCAGAAGCTGTATATAAGTCTGTTTTAGGCAGAACTGAAGGGATCTTAGTTAGTTTTTTAGTTTTATCTCTTAGCTTTTACTTTTATTTGTAATGGAGAGCTAGTCTCCTTGATTAATCTACTGGGATTGGTTTCCATTTACATTTGAGGTTCTGTAATTCCTGTTTTCACTTGTTTTTCTCTTTTCAATGCTATGCTGTATGTTTCTGTTTGCTTAATTCAGGAGTGTATAGTGTTGTGTTGATTTGTTTCGGTGATGTTATGTTCCTATATATAATCGCGTTTTGTGACACCCTAACTTGGTCATCACATGGTTACCCTTTTTGCGGAAAAATACTCGTTTAAATGCTAGTCGCTTTCGGAAAAAGATTATTCAACATACACAAGGTTACCAAAAAGGTACTTAATTTTTTTTTTGAAAAGAAAAGAAGTAAAAGGTAAAGAAACTCACAACTTGAAAACGACAACAGATACATACATATAATATTGCCTCGAAAGGTCTTAGGTTTTAACATTTCACCACGGCCTTAATCAATATGGCCAACAGAAACGAAAACATAACTGAACATAACTGAGAAGATAAGGTAAATAAAACACCAACTGGGAATGGGAATCTGGGAATCTAAACTCAAAAGAAAAGCTCAAAAGTCAAGACTAACGGACCACTCAAAACAAAGCCTCCAACCACTACCAATGCCTACGACACTCGGAGTGGCCACAAACGCTCCCACAAGAAGAAGTCTCCGGCTCCGGGTCAATCACCTCTCCTCCGTCATCCAACGGGACATCCTCCTCCTCAATATCCAAAGGGTGATAACCCGTGATAAGCCTCTGGCTTATCTAGTTTTATAACTAGATGGACTGTGGTTTTCGTGCAATTTATTCGAGTTCACTCTCGATTTCGCCCAAATTTGCCTTGTTTTGTTCCTAAGTTAGACTTTGACTCGTTTTGTGGATTTTGTGTAGTTTTTAGGTTATTTTGAATAGAATTACGCTTTTGTTTGCTTTTGTTGTTTCAGGTCAATAAGTGAAGCTCTGAGAGTCAAGGAAAGTCAAGAAGCAGTGGAAAAAGCACTTCTGGAGACTCTCGCCTCGCGAGTGGATGCTCGCCCCGCGAGCCTGAAGATCAGCAAAGCAGCAAAGTCATCAATTCTGTCTTGCCCCGCGAGAGTATTCTCGCCTCGCGAGATTCTGAAGACCCTGGAAGACAGAGACCATCACGGCCTAGCCGTGATGAAGGTCACGGCCTAGCCGTGATGAAGGTCACGGCTGTGACAGAGGAAGGTTTGAAGATTCGCCCCGCGAACATACTTTCGCCTCGCGAGAGTTCAAATTGAAAGCGCGCCAATTTTAATTCTCGCCTCGCGAGAGGATACTCGCCTCGCGAGCGAGCGCAGATCAGGAATCCTATATATTGCTGTTTCAGTATCAGATTGGGGAGGCTGGAGAGCTCTTTGGAGAGCCGCGAATCCTAGTAGTTTTTCCACTGTTTAGAGTAGCGTTTAGGATAGTTTCTTGTCTCTTTGGAGCTGCGTCTCCCTTTTCTTTTTATTTTATCATGGAGGTTATTTCCGATTGTTTGTCTATGAGCATGAGGAACTAATCCCCTCGTCCGAGGAAACAATGAAGCCACCCATGGCGGTGTAGATCCGATGTGATGTATGTTTCTTTCCCTTCTCTCAATAAATGTTTTCCAATTCTGATTTGATTGCGTTCATCATATGTATTGCGTGATTGACTTGTTAACGTTGATGAGGCTTAGTCAGCGATTCGCGTTTAGAACTTGAATTGGGATCACTAATCGAATATTGCACGAGAGTGAGTAGGAGATTAGTGCAACCTTGTAGGGAACAAGAATTAATCAAATTCGAGATTAGGATTAACCCGCCTCGAGCTCCTCATCCCACCAGTCGTCTACCAGCTCATGAGGCTCCTCCTCAGGATCCTCTTCGGGATCTTCTTCAGGATCTTCCTCCATCGGTTCCTCCTCTTCTGGCTCGGCAGGCTCAACGTGAGGGTGAAGTAGACCGGCTTCCTGTAGCGTGTTCAGGTACAACCATGGCGGTGGAAGAATCACGTTCCTGGATTCCACCGAGTGGATCCTCCTAACAGGCTCTCCATGTATATTAGCTTCAGTAGTAGTGATTGGCCCTCGGTACGTCGCCGTAGTTGCATTCGCGTCCATCCTCCAATTCCCAATCCTGTCGGCCTCGTCAAAAGTCTCTGTTCGTGTGACCTCGGGTACAAGAGGGACAAGAGGGTCCATCTAAAGCATACGCATACCCGGTATGAGGAAAATAAAAGAACATACAGACATGCAAGAGTGAGATACCGTCATAAGATATATCCCACAACAACCATATACATGATACATGCAACACGAAATCAGATCAACAGTTAAAGCATGCATAATCATCATAATATAACAGTGTTATATCAAGGGGTCCTCAAGCCCGTACAATCAGTTTTTGAAAATGTGCATGACACTTCAATATCAGGCTCTATCCTAATCTCATGAGATCACAACACCATGTTATCACTGGAGAAGATAGAGTTGGTCAAGCTCTGCCCACCGGGCTGTTGCCACCGCATCCTGATGCACCAGGCCTCTTGGTCAGACAACGCCACATGCCCTTAACGAAACAGCTAGCAATGTGACTGACTCTCAGATACCCCATGGGTATCCTCAATAAGCAAAGGCACGTCTGCCAGGGGAAATGCATATGAATAAAAACTTTCCTTTTAAGGTTTTTTTTTTCTTTGTGTAAATATTTCACTGTCAAAGCTCAAAGCTAATGACTTAACATTATTTCCCCATCACTTGAAAACTTAGAAACATAGGACACACAGTCCGAATGCTCAATCCCAACACCTAGACCGTGGCCGCAGTCAAGGTTTGTGGTAATGGAAATCAATATACTTTTAGTCATGTTTTACTTATCATGCTAAGGACAATAGCCCACAACAACGGAAATCAGAACGAACTATCCTCGATTCCGCGAATCGGACTTGAAGTCCATAACATTACGAATAGGACTTTACGGTCCCGAATTAACACTGATTCAAGATCACGTGCTAAGCATGGAAAACTAGAGGCGATGTCTCACGTCTAGATTCCTATTCTTTTAGTACTTATCTTTCATTTGACGAAAACAATTTTCGAAATCGAAAGCCTCGATAACCTATGCTGGCTATCGGAAAGTTTCTAAATCATTTGGGAGAAAACCTTTTCTTTTGAAAATCCTTTATAAAACATTTTTGAAACACTTTTAACTTTGAAAATCCCCAATAGGATATTGTAAAATATTTTCGAAAGTTTTCACTTAAAACACATAGTTCGAAAAGGGTCTTTCTCTTGCATTCTAGAAATCACTAAAACTATATTGTCACATAAAACAAGTACTTTTAAACATTCAAGCTTTTTGGAGAAGAACACCCATCCTTTCATCTTCAAAGCTTATTAAGGTTTTTAATCCTTATTAATGATTGAGCACAGACACACGTCCGGCTTAGCAAACTTCAAGCAACAACAGCAGCATGTACACATATATATATATTCACAGTTCAATGCCAATATCACAGTTCATCACAGTTATACATCTCAACATATATAACGATACAGTTCAACTTCATATAATAGCATAACATTTCAGATAATCCAGTAACTCAATAACAGTCAAGTAAACAATTAATAAAATACACACATGCATACAGTTATTGAATATCTTTTGGAAATCCCCTCTTACCTCAAAAGACGATAAGGGTTCCGACTACGAACTAAGGATCACGAACGTCCGCGCGTAACGAATCTAAGGTTACACACATGAAACCATAGGTTAGATTTTTAATCAAATAACACTAGCAACAAGGCATAGGTTCGGTTTTCAACAATGGTTTTGGATTAAGGTTTCCAAAAATCATGCAACTTATGGATTTATGATCCTTAAGTGCTAGGAGTTCTTAAACATCAAAAGTTTAACAAGTTTGAATCAAGAATCCCACTAAGTCATCAACTTAGGGTTTCGGTTTTCATCCTCTAAAATAGGTTAGGATGTTCTAAATTTTCCAATCTCTTTAGGTTAGCATCCATACCTAGTAAGGAGCCTAAAACCTTGATCATTTTGGAAAAATGAAAAAATCAAATACCCTAGGCAACAAACACTACCATTCGGCCTTGAGTAAAAATGAGGGTTAGAGGTTTTCAAACTTTCCAATCTCTTGGATCTAGCATCCTTATACATCAAGGAGCCCAAATCCATGATCACTTTGGAAAAACCTCAAAGTACATATAACAAAACACTTAGAGTTTTCACTTTTTCATGAAAATACATAAAAGTTTCTAAACTTTTCCAATCACTTAAACCTAGCATCCTTATGTACATTGGAGCTCTTGGTCATGATCATGTTGGAATAACACTCAAACACAAGCTTAACCAAGCAAAGATGAAACAAAACTCATATGGCACAAAAGACATAGATTCTGTCCAGTATAGAAAATGGTGTTCGAGATTTTTGTTTTCCACAAGATTTTAGTATGTTGTATAGGAAGTAAAAATAAGAATATAGAAATTGGTTTCACCTCAATCGGAGTTTTCTACAATTTTTGAGAATTTTTTGAAGTTTAAAAGCATATTATGAACTCAAAACATCAACTATGAAAATAAAGCCAAAACTTGAAAAACAAATGGTAAAGGGACATTACCCTTACTAATATGAACAACTTTGATGAAGAACACAACTTGAAAAACTTAGTAAAAATGGTACCTTTAGTTGTGTGAAGAAGAAGATGAATAGTTGTAAAAAAAAGTGTTTTTGTGAAAGGAAGCAAAAGTGTGAAATGGCTACACTTTGAAACTTAAATAGAAGAAGGAAAAGAGAGGGGGAGGGCGTCAGTTTTGGGGCAAATTGGAGGGGAGAGAAGAGCTTGACTTGGTTGAGAAGAAAGGAGGTATGGTGTAGGTAAGGTGTGTGTAAGAAAGCATGGTGATTTGACTTGATTGGTGTAAGGAAGGTATGGCCATGGACACGTCTATGTCATAGCCTTCACATCAGTCAATCTACTCCATTTTTTTTTGCTCTGCTCCAACATGCATCAGATGAATTTCCCGATCGTATTTCCCGACGATTCGCCCGGGTAATACTCGGAAATTCGGCCCCGAACAAGATTTCTCAAAACACTCCAAACCCACACAAAACATAAAAAAAAACACTAATCGTCTCGTTCACGAGTCAATATTAGGTCTCTAGCTCGAAGAACTCAGATCGGCTTTGAAAACCCATACCGCTTTCTGCAATTTTATACCGAAAATTTCTTCGTGACTTCATACAGTAAAATAACACAAGAAAATGATTTTATTTAAAATAAAATCATCCTCTGGATTTTATCACAATTAAATACATTAAAGCATGCATTTACTAATAATTAAGCACACGAAAAACAGGGTGTTACAACTCCACCCCTCTAAAAAGAATCTCGTCCTCGAGATTACGTACCTTGAAATAACTCAGGGTATTGCATCTTCATCTTGTCCTCGCCTTCCCACGTAGCTTCTCCTAGTTGTTTCATTCCGGATAACTTTGACTAGAGGAATTTGTTTACCTCTCGAGTGCGCTTCGTCATCTTATCCGCACTTATAATGCTGACGTTACGAAAGACAGATTCTCTTTCAATTGTACATTATCAGGTTTTATGACGTGTGATGGATCAAGAATATATTTTCTCAACTGAGAAACATGAAAGACATCATGGATGTTGGAAAGAAAAGGTGGTAAAGATATTTTATAGGCTACTGGACCTACGCGACGAAGAATTTGGTAGGGTCCAATGAATTTGGGAGTGAGCTTCTTGGATTTTATTACCCTGCCAATCCCCGTTGTTGGCATGACTCTCAAGAACACATGTTCTCCTTCTTCAAACTCTAGAGGTCGTCGTCTCTTATCAGCATAACTCTTCTGTCTACTTTGGGCAGTTCGCATGTTCTCTTGGATCATCTTCACTTTCTCGGTCGTCTGCTGTACCAGCTCTGGTCCCAACAATAGGCTTTCTCCATCCTGATACCAACACAAAGGTGTTCTGCATCGTCTACCATATAGAGCTTCATAGGGTGCCATTCCTATGCTTGAGTGGAAACTGTTGTTATAGGTAAACTCTATCAACGGTAATGACTCATCCCAACTCCCTGCATCCTCCAAAACACAGGCTCTAAGCAAGTCTTCAAGCGACTGGATCGTCCTTTCCGATTGTCCATCCGTCTGTGGGTGATATGCAGAACTCAATTTGAGTTTTGTTCCCAAAGAGTTTTGTAGTCCCTTCCAGAACTCTGACGTAAATCTCGGATCACGATCCGAAATAATACTCGAGGGTATACCGTGTAACCTAACAATCTCGTCGATGTACAACTGGGTCAACCTTTTTATCGGGTACTTCATGTTAACTGGTAGAAAGTGAGCTGACTTGGTCAGTCGATCTACAATTACCCATATAGCCTCATACCCTTTTCTAGTTCTTGGTAAACTGGTTACGAAATCCATTGATATCCCGTCCCACTTCCATTCTGGAATATCTAAAGATTGTAACATTCCTGCAGGTCTCTGATGTTCTACTTTGACTTTCTGGCATACCAAACATGATGCAACATATTCCATCACATCTCTCTTCATCCCGTACCACCAATATAACTTCTTTAGATCTTGGTACATCTTGGTAGCTCCTGGATGCATACTCAACTTACTCTTATGAGCTTCTTCTAAGATCAGCTTTCTCAACTCGACGTCCTCAGGCACCCAGATTCTTTCACCGAACCTTAAGATCCCGTCTGTGCCTTCTCTAAAATCTGACAATGCTCCTTGTCGCACTAAATCCCTCTCAGTCTGCAAATACTGATCAGTCTCTTGCTTCTCCTTTATCTGCTCCATCAATCCATTTGACACGGTGATCTTGTTCAGACACAGCCTTCCTGGCGTAACCTCAACATACAAACTCAGATCTCGGAATTGTTCCAACAATTCCTGCTCCCTAACCATCATCACTGACGCGTGAATCGTCTTTCTGCTTAGCGCATCGGCCACTACATTCGCCTTCCCAGGGTGATACTGTAGTTGAAAGTCGTAATCCTTCGTAAACTCTAACCAACGTCTCGCCGCATATTCAATTCCTTCGATCAAACAGATACTTGAGCTCTTGTGATCACTGAAAACATTAAAAGTAGCCCCGTACAAGTAATGTCTCCATATCTTCAAAGCAAAGACCACAGCCGCTAACTCCAAATCATGCGTCGGATAGTTTCTCTCGTGAATCTTCAACTGCCTCGAAGCATAAGCTACAACTTTCCGATTTTGCATCAAGACACAAACTGAACCCCCTTGATGTGAAGTGTCACAAGAAAAGCTCAAAAGGTTCCTTGGGATTAGGTAGAATCAACACAGGTGAAGTCGTCAATCTACGCTTCAGCTCTTGGAAATTCCTTTCACAAGCTTCTGTCCAAACGAATGCTTGGTCCTTACGAGTCAACTGAGTGAGAGGTCCCACTATCTTGGAAAACCCTTCGATAAACCTTCGATAGTATCCAGCCAAACCCACAAAGCTACGAATCTCCGTCGCCGTTGTTGGCCTTTCCCATTCCAAAACAGCCTCAACCTTCTTCGGATCTACAGCGATTCCTTCGCGAGATATCACATGACCTAAGAATTGAACTTGATCCAACCAAAACTCACACTTCTCCGGCTTCGCATACAGCTGCTTCTCTTTTAGGATCTGAAGAACAATGCTAAGGTGTTTAGCATGTGACTCCTCATCATCTATGAAGACGACTACGAACTGATCCAAAAAGGAACGAAAGATCCTATTCATATAGTCCATGAATATAGCTGGCGCATTGGTCACTCCGAATGGCATCACCAAAAACTCATAATGCCCATAGCGTGTTCGAAACGCTGTCTTAGGAACATCCTCTGCCTTCACTCGTATCTGGTGGTATCCTGACCGTAGATCTATCTTCGAAAACACTGCAGCGCCACGCAACTGATCCATGAGATCATCTATCCTTGGAAGAGGATATCGATTCTTGATCGTGACTTTATTCAACTGGCGATAATCCACACATAGCCTGGCCGATCCATCTTTATTTTTCACTAACAGGACTGGAGCTCCCCACGGTGACACACTAGGCCGTATGAACTCCTTCCTCATCAGTTCCTCAAGTTGCTCCTTCAAGGTTTCTAACTCCGATGGTGACATGCGATATGGTGCCATGGATATTGGTCCAGCACCTGGGACTAGATCAATCGCGAACTCAATCTCCCGAACAGGTGGCAATCCAGGTACATCCTCTGGAAAAACTTCCGGAAACTCTCGGATGACATGTACCGACTCTAAGTCAAACTCGCTCTTGACCTCCGAGGAACACAGCAGCATGTAAACTTGAGCCCCTTCTTTCAAAGAAACTCTTACCTGACTAGCAGATAATAATCCAGAAATCTCATCCCTAAAGACTAAGGTTTTCTGAGCACAGTCTATTAGGATATGGTTCGAAGATAACCAATCCATGCCTAAGATCACATCTAGTTGTACTAGGGGTAAACAGATCAAATCCACAAGGAAATGTCTATTCTGAACAATGATAGGACAGTTTAAGCAAACAGAATTAACAGTCACAGGTTTAGCAGTTGGGGTAGAAACAATCAGATTATAAGATAAGGAAGAAACAGGAAAGTTCAACGTTTTCACACGATCCATCGAAATAAATGAATGGGTTGCACCAGAATCAAACAAGACAATTAAGAGATTACCATCAATGTCACACTCACCCCGCACGAGATCACCGGAGTTCGATGCCTCCGCACCACTCATCGTGTAAACTCTTCCCTTGGCGGTTGGCTTGCTTGCTCTAGTGAGGTTGAATGACTCGCTCCTCTTTCTGTGCTTGGCACTCCTTTGCCAAATGCCCAATACGGGCCACAGTTGTTGCACTTGTAGTCCTTCTTTGGGCAATCATTCGTGAAGTGATTCGGATCCCCACATCGGAAACATCTCATTCCTTGGCCTTGATCGTTGTTTCTCTTCGCCTCCACTTCCAGCTTCCGACACACCGAACGGGCTTGTTGCTTATGATTGTTATTGTAGCTAGGTGCTTGATGGTATGGCTTCCTCTGGTTCTGCTTCCATTTGAAATTATGTCCTTAATTCTGACCCTTATGACGAACTGGTCCACTTGCGCTTCCTCTGCTATCCCTTCCTTTGCGCATCAACTCAATCTTCCGGCACTTCTCCACTAATGCTTGGAAACTCCGAATTTCCAAGGGCAGCACTGATTCCTTGATTTCAAAGCGTAAACCGGCTTCGAACTGTTCGCACTTCCACTCTTCACTAGGGTTGTTCTGAAAGAAGCGGAAGTATTTGGCAAGTGATTCGAACTTTGCCGCATACTCCCCCACCGTCAGATCTCTCTGACTTAGCCTCAAGAACTCTTGTTCTTTCTCCTTTCGGGCACTCTGGGGGAAGTACTTGTCTAGAAACTTGCCACGAAATACTCCCCAGGTGATCACTTGATGTTCAGCCTCTAGCAGTTGCTTAGTACCCTTCCACCAATACTCGGCGTCTCCCACGAGCTGAAATGTCGAATAAGGTACCTTGGATTCTTCAGGAGTGTGTACCAACTCGAAAATCTTTTCTAACTCTTGAATCCAGAGATCTGCCTTAATCGGATCCACGTCTCCATCGAACTGAGATGGATTCTGACGTCTGAACGCATCAAGATGCCTTCCCTCTGCAGCTTGTTCCGCTCGCAGCTGTTCTTGCTGATGTTGTGCAGCAGCATTGGTCGTTTGATGAGCTATAGCAGCAGCCACGTCAGCAAGTGCTTGAGCAGCGAAGTCCATTCCTCCATTGCCTCGTCCGCGTCCACGAGCACCTCTCTGATTCATACTGACCTGGATCACACAAGCAGTCAGATGACAATCCGAAAGAGAGAACCCGCCGGTCACCACACATTACCTCAAAAGAAGTAATTCAAACAACACACAATCAGAGAAAACACAACAGCAACACAACAGACCTAACCCAAACATTCCCGAAAGACTCGACTAGCTCTGATACCACTAATGTGACACCCTAACTTGGTCATCACATGGTTACCCTTTTTGCGGAAAAATACTCGTTTAAATGCTGGTATCTTTCGGAAAAAGATTATTCAACATACACAAGGTTACCAAAAAGGTACTTAATTTTTTTTTTGAAAAGAAAAGAAGTAAAAGGTAAAGAAACTCACAACTTGAAAACGACAACAGATACATACATATAATATTGCCTCGAAAGGTCTTAGGTTTTAACATTTCACCACGACCTTAATCAATATGGCCAACAGAAACGAAAACATAACTGAACATAACTGAGAAGATAAGGTAAATAAAACACCAACTGGGAATGGAAATATGGGAATCTAAACTCAAAAGAAAAGCTCAAAAGTCAAGACTAACGGACCACTCAAAACAAAGCCTCCAACCACTACCAATGCCTACGACACTCGGAGTGGCCACAAACGCTCCCACAAGAAGAAGTCTCCTAAACCCGGTCAATCACCTCTCCTCCGTCATCCAACGGGACATCCTCCTCCTCAATATCCAAAGGGTGATAACCCGCCTCGACCTCCTCATCCCACCAGTCGTCTACCAGCTCATGAGGCTCCTCCTCAGGATCATCTTCCGGATCTTCTTCAGGATCTTCCTCCATCGGTTCCTCCTCTTCTGGCTCGGCAGGCTCAACGTGAGGGTGAAGTAGACCGGCTTCCTGTAGCGTGTTCAGGTACAACCATGGCGGTGGAAGAATCATGTTCCTGGATTCCACCGAGTGGATCCTCCTAACAGGCTCTCCATGTATATTAGCTTCAGTAGTAGTGATTGGCCCTCGGTACGTCGCCGTAGTCGCATTCGCGTCCATCCTCCAATTCCCAATCCTGTCGGCCTCGTCAAAAGTCTCTGTCCGTGTGACCTCAGGTACAAGAGAGACAAGAGGGTCCATCTAAAGCATACGCATACCCGATACGAGGAAAATAAAAGAACATACAGACATGCAAGAGTGAGATACCGTCATAAGATATATCCCACAACAACCATATACATTATACATGCAACACGAAATCAGATCAACAGTTAAAGCATGCATAATCATCATAATATAACAGTGTTATATCAAGGGGTCCTCAAGCCCGTACAATCCGTTTTCGAAAATGTGCATGACACTTCAATATCAGGCTCTATCCTAATCTCATGAGATCACAACACCATGTTATCACTGGAGAAGATAGAGTTGGTCAAGCTCTGCCCACCGGGCTGTTGCCACCGCATCCTGATGCACCAGGCCTCTTGGTCAGACAACGCCACATGCCCTTAACGAAACAACTAGCAATGTGACTGACTCTCAGATACCCCATGGGTATCCTCAATAAGCAAAGGCACGTCTGCCAGGGGAAATGCATATGAATAAAAACTTTCCTTTTAAGGTTTTTTTTTTCTTTGTGTAAATATTTCATTGTCAAAGCTTAAAGCTAATGACTTAACATTATTTCCCCATCACTTGAAAACTTAGAAACATAGGACACACAGTCCAAATGCTCAATCCCAACACCTAGACCGTGGCCGCAGTCAAGGTTTGTGGTAATGGAAATCAATATACTTTTAGTCATGTTTTACTTATCATGCTAAGGACAATAGCCCACAACAACGGAAATCAGAACGAACTATCCTCGATTCCGCGAATCGGACTTGAAGTCCATAACATTACGAATAGGACTTTACGGTCCCGAATTAACACTGATTCAAGATCACGTGCTAAGCATGGAAAACTAGAGGCGATGTCTCACGTCTAGATTCCTATTCTTTTAGTACTTATCTTTCATTTGACGAAAACAATTTTCGAAATCGAAAGCCTCGATAACCTATGCTGGCTATCGGAAAGTTTCTAAATCATTTGGGAGAAAACCTTTTCTTTTGAAAATCCTTTATAAAACATTTTTGAAACACTTTTAACTTTGAAAATCCCCAATAGGATATTGTAAAATATTTTCGAAAGTTTTCACTTAAAACACATAGTTCGAAAAGGGTCTTTCTCTTGCATTCTAGAAATCACTAAAACTATATTGTCACATAAAACAAGTACTTTTAAACATTCAAGCTTTTTGGAGAAGAACACCCATCCTTTCATCTTCAAAGCTTATTAAGGTTTTTAATCCTTATTAATGATTGAGCACAGACACACGTCCGGCTTAGCAAACTTCAAGCAACAACAGCAGCATGTACACATATATATATATATTCACAGTTCAATGCCAATATCACAGTTCATCACAGTTATACATCTCAACATATATAACGATACAGTTCAACTTCATATAATAGCATAACATTTCAGATAATCCAGTAACTCAATAACAGTCAAGTAAACAATTAATCAAATACACACATGCATACAGTTATTGAATATCTTTCGGAAATCCCCTCTTACCTCAAAAGACGATAATGGTTCCGACTACGAACTAAGGATCACGAACGTCCGCGCGTAACGAATCTAAGGTTACACACATGAAACCATAGGTTAGATTTTTCATCAAAGAACACTAGCCACAAGGCATAGGTTCGGTTTTCAACAATGGTTTTGGATTAAGGTTTCCAAAAATCATGCAACTTATGGATTTATGATCCTTAAGTGCTAGGAGTTCTTAAACACCAAAAGTTTAACAAGTTTGAATCAAGAATCCCACTAAGTCATCAACTTAGGGTTTCGGTTTTCATCCTCTAAAATAGGTTAGGATGTTCTAAATTTTCCAATCTCTTTAGGTTAGCATCCATACCTAGTAAGGAGCCTAAAACCTTGATCATTTTGGAAAAATGAAAAAATCAAATACCCTAGGCCACAAACACTACCATTCGGCCTTGAGTAAAAATGAGGGTTAGAGGTTTTCAAACTTTCCAATCTCTTGGATCTAGCATCCTTATACATCAAGGAGCCCAAATCCATGATCACTTTGGAAAAACCTCAAAGTACATATAACAAAACACTTAGAGTTTTCACTTTTTCATGAAAATACATAAAAGTTTCTAAACTTTTCCAATCACTTAAACCTAGCATCCTTATGTACATAGGATCTCTTGGTCATGATCATGTTGGAATAACACTCAAACACAAGCTTAACCAAGCAAAGATGAAACAAAACTCATATGGCACAAAAGACATAGATTCTGTCCAGTACAGAAAATGGTGTTCGAGATTTTTGTTTTCCACAATATTTTAGTATGTTGTAGAGGAAGTAAAAATAAGAATATAGAAATTGGTTTCACCTCAATCGGAGTTTTCTACAATTTTTGAGAATTTTTTGAAGTTTAAAAGCATATTATGAACTCAAAACATCAACTATGAAAATAAAGCCAAAACTTGAAAAACAAATGGTATAGGGACATTACCCTTACTAATATGAACAACTTTGATGAAGAACACAACTTGAAAAACTTAGTAAAAATGGTACCTTTAGTTGTGTGAAGAAGAAGATGAATAGTTGTAAAAAAAAAAGTGTTTTTGTGAAAGGAAGCAAAAGTGTGAAATGGTTACACTTTGAAACTTAAATAGAAGAAGGAAAAGAGAGGGGGAGGGCGTCAGTTTTGGGGCAGATTGGAGGGGAGAGAAGAGCTTGACTTGGTTGAGAAGAAAGGAGGTATGGTGTAGGTAAGGTGTGTGTAAGAAAGCATGGTGATTTGACTTGATTGGTGTAAGGAAGGTATGGCCATGGACACGCCTATGTCATAGCCTTCACATCAGTCAATCTACTCCATTTTTTTTGCTCTGCTCCAACATGCATAAGATGAATTTCCCGATCGTATTTCCCGACGATTCGCCCGGGTAATACTCGGAAATTCGGCCCCGAACAAGATTTCTCAAAACACTCCAAACCCACACAAAACATAAAAAAAACACTAATCATCTCGTTCACGAGTCAATATTAGGTCTCTAGCTCAGTAAACTCAGATCGGCTTTGAAAACCCCAGGCCGACCTTTCGTCTGAATTTTATACCAAAAATTTTACTGTGACTTCATACAGTAAAATAACACAAGAAAATGATTTTATTTAAAATAAAATCATCCTCTGGATTTTATCACAATTAAATACATTAAAGCATGCATTTACTAATAATTAAGCACACGAAAAACAGGGTGTTACACGTTTGCTTAATTCGCGTGTGTTCGTTTCGTGTTCGCTTAGTTCACGAAGGGCTTAACCCCGTTTGCTTAATTCGGGAATAGGAACATATATCTGTAGTAGTGGTTTCGCTTGTAAATTGTTGCTACAACCGGGAGGGGATTAGAATCTGCTTAGGGCTTGGATTTATATGAACCAATGATAGTGGGAAACCGAGAACAGTAGGTTGATCGTTCTTTAGCTTATTTGGTAATTACTTTTTATTGCGTTGTTTTTCTGTTCTGTTTTCTTTATTTAGTTTTCAATCTCAACAACCCCCCAAAATTGATTTTCTGTTAATAACAACAACACCTAAGAGTCCTTGAGAGACGATATCCGAGTTGTCGCTTCCCTATCTGCATTATTTTGTAAACGCTCGTTCTTTTGGCGCGTGGCGATAGCGCGTTCAAAAATTGGCGCCGTTGCCGGGGACTCTTGTTGTGTTATTAGCAGAAAGTTAAAATAAAATAAAAAAAAATCTTTGCTGAATTAGTTTTGTCTGCTTTGTCTGTCTGTGAATTTTAGTGCTGCCCCATGGATAATTATATGCAAAATTATGTGCCTAATGTTTATTATGAGCAACCATGCATGTATTATCCTGATTTTAGTGAACCCCCACCATACACAAATTATCCTAATTTTGCTGGAAGTTATGAGTATAGCAATGATTTTGGCATGATTGGAATGAATGATTATCCTAGCCAAGTGACCACCTCTGCATCTTCCGGACCTTCACTAGAGGACCTATTCAAGCAAATGACTGCACAAATGGAAGAAATGATGCAACAACAAATGACAGAATTCCAAGCAAATCTTCAACGGATGGAGGAACAAAGTCTTGAAAGACATAAGAGGGGAGAAGCTGAATCTCAGAAGTTGTCCATTCTGATTGATCAAATTGTCGCCAACTCGGCTGCAATGCTAACTCCACAGCCCCTTGAAGAACATATAGAGTCACAAGTTATTCTTGAAGATACTTCTGATGATGATTTTGATAATACTTATGTTGATGAACTGTGTGTTGAATCCCCTGATTCTAATGCATGTGCTGATTGTTATTGTACTGACACTGCTTTGTGTATAGACTGTTATGCAGCTTTATTCTATTCAGGAAATATAGAAAATGAGGATCAGCAGGATCAGGAGGACATCTGCTTCCCCGTGGCTGAGGATAATGAAGAACCTTTGGAAGTAGATGATTCAATTAAATCAAATGCATGTGTTGAGAGAGATGGGGTGGATGAATTGAGTGCTGAATTTCCAGACATTCTAGCTTTTACTGATTCATTTTATTGTGATATATGTACTGACTCTACTAACTCTAACCTTTGTGTGGTGTGTGCTGAAATTTCTGCATGTATAGCAGGTGATAAATTTGTTAGTGCAGTGAAGGAAGAAAATGCAGAAGTTGAAGCAGCAACAGTAACCCCAGCTAACTGTTTACCACCTCCCACTGCGGAACAACCGGTGATGGAGTTCAAGCCTCTAGAATTTGCACCATGGTCAGTCCAAGAGGTTGAGCCCCACTTCTATTGGGAGGACTTTATTGACAAGGATGAAAAAGAGGTCCATTGTGACCCGACGGGGAGCGAGAAGTCCGCCGCACTTGGCGGAGGTACCAAGATTATCAGGCGTCCGCTCTCATCTTTATGCTGTTGGCCATGGGATCCGGGAGGATCATTTCGTACTTTGAGCATTCCGTGGCCCCTATATCACAGACAGTGGGATCCTGGTGGAACCACCTCCAATGAGTTTTTCTTAACCTTGCTCTTTTTAATTTTCTTTTCCTTGCTTTATTTCTGTTTTGTTTTCAATAAAGCTCCTGAATAATTTGAGAAGCTCAGGAGTTGTGTTAAGTCTTGTGTTGGCAAGTTTATTGGATTTTGATTGATGTTGCATAGATTGATTGCATGTTATGTGTTGACTGTTTCCCCCTAGGTTTTGGAATTTAAAAATTGATCCCCATGTGATTGAAAACTGAACTTTGAGATTTTGTTATGATGGCATGATTCGTGATAAGTTTAGGGTGATAGGAAGCACACACTAGGGATAGAATCTCTGTCAAACAATTTGCAAAAATGTCCAGGTGAGGTTTTGAGCCTCCAGCATGTTTTAAACTGTGTGAAATCACTTTTAAGTTGCACTTTCCTGAGTTTGCTTGAATCTCTTTATGGTTTGCATGTTTATGTGTCTGCTTCAGATGATTTAGGCGTTTTCTTTGTAAATAACTACTTAGCCTAAAAATAACAATTCCTAATGCATGTTCTCGAATTAGCCCCATTGAACCTAATTAGCCTGTTAATTATTGTTAACCTCATGTTATGAGCCTAAAATCTGAAAAACCATGTTAACCAATATTAGGATTAGGAGAGCATGGAATCTTAGAAGGGGTGCAAGAAACTAAGTTTGGGGTGGCTACAAGGTGTAATATGTTGTTTGGGATTGAAAAAAAAAAAAGAAAAAAGAAAAGAAAAGCAAAAAGAAAAAGAAGAAGAAAAATAAAAAGTGTAAAAAAATAAAAAGGCTGTAGTCACCCAAGGCAAAAAGTGAAAAATGAAGAAAGGAACTTGAGTTTAAATTCAAAGTGTAAAAAGTTTCATGCTCTCTTAGTTCCTAGGGTCTTAAGCTAGTACCTTTGTATATATCCTACCCTTAACCAGGCCCCATTACAACCCATAAAAGACATTTTGATGTTGCTTGCATGTTTTTTGTGGGAATCATTTGGAGATGAAAATCAAATTTATGGGAAGTGCTCTTAAAAGTGAAACTGAGTGAAATTTTGATAGCCTGACACAAACTGAGCGATTGAGTGAAACACAAATTTCCCTTGTGAGGAAGGCAGTTGTTTGAATTAGGTGATCTCCCTCTTGTGTGTAACTTGGATCCCCTGCTTAGATCGATGATTGTTTGAATGATGAAATTCTCAAATGTTTAGAATAAATGATTGTGGGGATTGCTTTGTTTGAAAGGGGGGAACATTGAAGAAAATTGTTTTGATAAATTGCTTGAAATTTGTGCAAAGTTGATTGAATTCTTAAGCTTGCCATGTGTTGCCATGTCTTGAGTCTTTTTGAGTTTTAGTTTGCTTGAGGACAAGCAAAGTTTAAGTTTGGGGTATTTTGATGAGCCTCTGGTTGACTGGTTTTATAACTAATAACAACCTTGGCTTTGTGCTAATTTTATATCATTTTCACCCAAATTAGACTTGATTGTCTTTAAGCAGTATTTTGAGTCTGTAAAGTATTTTTAAGTTAATTTAGTTGATTTAGAGTCAAATAAAGTACTTATTCTATTTTCTGTTTTCAGGTTAATAAAAAGAAATAAATCTGGAGCTTTCGCCCCACGAGAAGGCATTCGCCTCGCGAACCAGAAGGTGACTGTTCCAGAAATTGCCAACCATTCTGTCTCGCCCCACGAATACTTGACTCGCCTCGTGAGTAATGCAACCTTGGAAGACCAGAAGCCATCACGGCTTGCGCATGTTGAAGGTCACGGGCGTTACAGTTTGGAATTTGAAGAGTTTCGCCTCGCGAATATAAGCTCGCCTCGCGAGCTCGCCACTCACTAAAGACTGTTCGCATTATTCGCCTCGCGAATGTGTGCTCGCCTCGCGAGTCAGCGTAGTCCAGAAGCTGTATATAAGTCTGTTTTAGGCAGAACTGAAGGGATCTTAGTTATTTTTTTAGTTTTATCTCTTAGCTTTTACTTTTATTTGTAATGGAGAGCTAGTCTCCTTGATTAATCTACTGGGATTGGTTTCCATTTACATTTGAGGTTCTGTAATTCCTGTTTTCACTTGCTTTTCTCTTCTCAATGCTATGCTGTATGTTTCTGTTTGCTTAATTCAGGAGTGTATAGTGTTGTGTTGATTTGTTTCGGTGATGTTATGTTCCTATATATAATCGCGTTTGCTTAATTCGCGTGTGTTCGTTTCGTGTTCGCTTAGTTCACGAAGGGCTTAACCCCGTTTGCTTAATTCGGGAATAGGAACATATATTTGTAGTAGTGGTTTCGCTTGTAAATTGTTGCTACAACCGAGAGGGGATTAGAATCTGCTTAGGGCTTGGATTTATATGAACCGATGATAGTGGGAAACCGAGAACAGTAGGTTGATCGTTCTTTAGCTTATTTGGTAATTACTTTTTATTGCGTTGTTTTTCTGTTCTGTTTTCTTTATTTAGTTTTCAATCTCAACAACCCCCCAAAATTGATTTTCTGTTAATAACAACAACACCTAAGAGTCCTTGAGAGACGATATCCGAGTTGTCGCTTCCCTATCTGCATTATTTTGTAAACGCTCGTTCTTTTTGGCGCGTGGCGATAGCGCGTTCAGTCATGCTTGTCTTTTTTTTTTTTAACTCACTCTAGTAGATTCCTTATACGTGAGAATTTTCACTCATTCTTCTAACACTCATGGTTGTATTGGACACTTGAGTGGAACCGTTTGATAGTATCCGTTAAATTGAACATTCTCACATTTCTTTGAAAATCTGTTATGACTAATTTCTTGGGTCATAACATATATAGCTTCTTGATTATACAAATATATTTTTTTGTACCGAGATTACTTATTATGAAGGTCATAGACAAGATAAGTGGCTCATAACTAAGTCTTCTATTGGTGATACCTGTTTCATTATATAATTATTCTTTCATTTCACTTTATTGTGTGAGACGATGGAAATTGTCTGCTTCTATGTTTTTGATACAAGTGACTTCTCTTTCTACCTTCAAAGTTTCATTTTGTTGCTATAGCTTGTTTAGACTTTCTTTCCTTTAAATTTACAAGCTATTACTCAATTCAATTATTTCCTATGATTGTATTAGACAATTGAAATGACCAGTTTAATAGCTATCCGTTGATATGATTGTTTTTAAGTTGATTCGTTATCTATTATGACTATTTTTATTGAGTCATAATGTATATAAATTTTTGGAAACGAGAATTTCTTAGTAAACCTATTCTCGTCACCTCTATGCTTGGTAGATGTGATCCAGTCTAATTTTAAGGTCAGACTGTTTCCTTTTTGAATCATCCTTTGATAAACATCTTGTATTAAGAATGAATTCTCTTGATGTTCGAATCTATTCATCTTTTGATTATCTAACTCAATGGAAGCTCTTGAGGAAAAAGTAATTTTCGTAGAGTCCTGTTTGTGAAAAGTGTGACATTTTTACACTCAGGAACCCATTGAAGACATTTTTTGCATAATAGATATTCGTTTACCTTTTTGTTTAGTAAATTCTTCTTTATACTTTCTTGTGAAAGTAAAGTCTAGAAGTTTTTTCTTGTTAAAGGTTTCTTTCTCAATCTTTAATCTATTGTCTTATCATTTGTTTGATAGGACTTATCACTTATTAACTAATTTCACCCTTTTTTCAAACGTCCAAGATTCTTTCATTTCTCCTTATTGTGGAAATGTAATTATGATCTTTCATGATTATCGAAATTGATCTAGTACAGTTAGAAGAAGACTTGTCTTATGAGACTTTTCCCTGTTAAAATATGAGGTCGATTGGTGAAAGAACTTCGAGGGAAGCCGATTACTTCAATCGAAGTTTCTGGGATCGTTGTCGCTGGAGTTGCTGTTTGGAATATCCAGGTGAAAACGATGGGGTAGAATCTATATCTCTTTTGAGATAAAATTTCGAGGATGGAATTTTTGTAAGAGGAGTAGTGTTGTAACATCCCGAAAATTATATATATGAGTTTATTTCATAACTATATTTATTAATTGGTCAAATATATTTATTTTTATGTGATTTGACTTATTTGATTTTATTTGCTTATTAAACTATGTTTTTATTTGGTGCATTAACACTGTGTTGTTGCCGTGTATGCACATTTGTTAGGCAATAATATTATCCTATTGTCACTATTATTATCTGTTTAGAAAAATATTTTAAATGGTATGATTGAAAGAAATTTATTTTCATATTTTACTTTATTTAATTTAATTTTAGATTTAAGAATAAATCGAAGATTAATTTTGGATCATTGATTTTCTTGATTGTTCAATTCAACCATCAATTTATACTTTAATTAAAATTTTGAAGATTTAGATTTATCCCTCTTTATTTTTATATGAAAATAAAGAAAATTGCTTTTATCTTCCTCTCGTACTCGATGGTCCACGTTTACTCCTCCTCCTCTCTTTCTTTTTCTCTTTCTTTTTCACCTTCCTTTTCTTTCTTTCACGTTCAGGCTCCTTCTCCTCCTTTTTTTTTCCATTTCTTCTTCTACCTTCCTTCTTCATCAAAACCTCACATCTCTCTCCCTAAAGCTTCATCTTTTCTCCTCCGTCTCACTAGACAGCCACCACGTGAGAGCCATGGAAGCCCGCCCAGTCGCCTTGGATCGCGCCGCTCGTCGCCTGGAGAGAAGAAGATGACCGTACCTGTACAGTGGCTCCGTCGTTGCGTCGATGCTCCGTCGTGGTAAGAGCTCCAGTCTTCATCTATGGTGGTTTCCACCTATTTATGTTCCATTAGCTTCTTCCTCCCTAAAGTTCACCTCTTTTCATTTTATTATGTTGTTTCTTGCTACAGAGATCGTACGTTGCCATCCTCCGTCGCGCCTCCACTGTTGCCGCCATGCCGGACATCAAACAACCTCTGTCTTATTCTTATTTGGGTGAGTGTAAATTTCGCTCATTAGATATAGGCATATAGCTTATAGGTGATGGGATCAATTTTATGCAATGAGTTGACTGTCGAGGACAAAGAGATTGAAGTCAAGTGGACAATTATTGAAGGCATTAGTAACCTTAACTAGTTTGTTTGAGAAGTGTTATTTTATTTCAAGTCTAAGATTCGATTTGCATCCATCATCCTTGGATCAATTTTCTATTCTCATCAATGCTATTAACCTTCAATTATCACAAGTGGGGTTGTTAATAACATATAGCTTGAATGAAATTCTATTTTGAACAATGGTTGTTAGTTGGGTTGTTAGTTGATTTTATGATATAAAATTCTTATGACATTGGTGTTTGGTCTATGATGAACCATTTAAGTGTATGCCATAGTTAGTATCGTTGCAATATGGCATGAGGATTTTAGATATTTAATTTGATGGTTATTTTATTGTCTGTATGTGGTGCGACTTGAACTTATGAAAGTGCACTTAAGGGTTATTGTGATTTATGTGAATTGTGAATTTTTAGGGTAAGGTTCAATTCGAGAATCTTACTAATTTGTTAAATACATTCGCCATGCGTTAGATCTTATTTTGGTGTAATTGGGCTCTAAGTGTATAAGCCTAATCGTTAAGTCGCTTAGGGACTTGTGTGAATTGCATTTGTTTCCGAACTTAGATTCGGGAGGTGCTGAAGTATTATTATTAGTTGGTATCAATTTCTTATTTATTGAATTTGTGAATTCAATCTTAAGGTTTATCCTTATTCATGTTTTGTTGTCTTAGGCTCGAAGTTAATATGATATATGTTATTTTGGAATGAAATGAATAGACCAAATGTTGGAAAGTTAAAGACTTTCAAAATCTTGTCTTTTGATGATTTTATTCTTTGATTTGTATTTGATCTTAAGTATCAAATGTTAATTTTAAATATGATTATATACTTAATTTTATCCTAAGTATGCTCAAATGAATTTGAAGTGTCAAAAGAATTTTGAATTAGGAATAATATTTTGGTTAATGGTCTATTCGAGCTCAATTCTTAACAATAACTCTTTTTAAATTGATACCAGTGCTTTGGAACTTTTAGTTCCTGCTTGTTGTCTTCGGACAACATTCCAACCTAGTCGTTGTCGTTCTGGAAGCATAGACACATATTCATACGATATTAGGGGTGTGGGGGCCAAGGACACCTCGAGGATAGTCACGCGTGGATCCTGCCAATGGTTCAGTGTATGCATCACCGGTGCCGGTGGAGACCTGGACAGTAGGGCTATCTTGAAACTCCACCAAACTAAATACTATTCAGATGTTAAGTACTCTTGCGTGAAAGTGCCGAGGAGATGGCTTTTAGCGTACTTCGATTGTGGGCTTGTGCACCGAGTTGTTTACAAATATTTCCTGAATGCTATCTCGACAGAACACTATGACAACAATAGTCTCCATGAAGCAGAGTTAAGTCTAGTCCTAGGCATGCATTCGAGTCTCGACCTTTTTCTGAAACTATATACGTATTATATGTATTTTATAAATAGATCCTTTAATACACACACACACACACATATATATATACTCTTGAATGCTTGTTTGTTTACCTGCATGCCCATATCTACATTACTAGTCTATTGTAGAATCTTACCTCCTCTGTTTGTATTTTCTTTTCTTCTTCGTTTCTTGTCAGCAACGCTTAGTTTCATTTGAGGAGCGTAGACGAGATGAAGCAAGGCTAGAATATGCTGAAGAAGTGACAGGTGAGGATTATGAAGATGTCATAGCTTCGATGTAGTGGTATACTTTGTTGATGTATGTTTAAAGTTGTTAACTATTCCAAGCACTTTTAAAATGTTTATTTTTGCAATCTCGTGAAAAGTTATAAGTTTATTTAGTTTTCTAAAACTTAATGTAATACCCCTAAATTTGAATAATTTAATTAAAGGCTTTAAGTGACATTATTCTAGTAGCTCAAAATTTCTTTTGTATAACGACAATAGTTGATAATTTTTTTTGTAAGTTATAGATATGCTCGTAATTAATTAATTACGCTATGATCAACAATGTTCTGGAGTAATATTTAATAATTAATTTAAATAAGGATTTTAAAACTTAAACATGATATTGCATATTTGACAAACCTTAGTAATTAAATTAAGTTAACTTAAGTAATGACATTAGTGTTTTATGGGATTGTGGGATGTTATCCACCTAAGGACCAAAGTGAAGGTTAAGTTAAGAAGGAGTGTCATCCCCTTCCTACTTCATTTGTTCTTATTTTTGAAACCCTAGATAGAGAACTTAGAGTGAGAAGGTGTGAGGTAGCTCGAAGGAGAAGATGCCATTGTAGAGCTTTGAGCTTGGTCTTCACACTCCTCTTCTTCATTTTTTGTTTGGGTCATCAAAAACTCTACAAGTTCATGCTTTAAGGTGAGGGGTTTTGGTGTTCATGGTTTGTTTGATTGTTTATTTTGGGGATTTAGAGTTCTCCCCATGGAGTTTTTAGATTTGGGTCATTGAAGATGAAATTGATCTTAAACCTTGTGTTTTATGATGTTAATATGTGTGTTTTCAATGTTGCTCAAGATTTTGGCTTAGATGCATGCTTAGATCTGATTTTATGGAGTTTGATAACTATTTGATACGTGATATTTGAGTTAACCAAGCTTGCATGTGAATTTAAATGACTTAGAACATGTTAAAGGTGAAAGCTTGTAAATTTCAGGAATTTTTTGTAAAGAACATGGTTCTGTTCTAATTTACTGGGAATTTTTGAGACATGATATTGACATGGGACCACTTGGAGACTGTTTATATATGTGTTAGGTTCTTGCATTTTAAATTTGGTGAATTTTCTTTGAGTTTTGACCTTCCTATGACACTATATATGACAAACAGTGTTTGCTGAAAATTTCTGGGAGGATCTGAATTTTATTTGATTTTTATGTATTGATTGGTGATAGTTTCTGACCAAATAAAAATACTTCAATGAATATCTATATGTCAAGGATATACATATAAATTTTGAGGCATAACCGAATTAGTTTGACAAGGTAGAAAAATAGTTACTTTTAAAAGATCAATAATTAACAGATTTTGAACTTTTTGTGCATGTTTCGGTTTTGAATTTACTTGAGGATCGGATAAGTTGTTTTTGTTAGAAAAATTATTTTTAGAGCATTAACATGTTATATGATGACATATAAATTATTTAGAATTTTCTTAACTTTGGAGATATTTTTAAAATTTCATGGAAGTTACTGTTGGATATGCTTATTTATGTTGTTTATGTTTTTCTTAGACGTTTAAGTTAGAATTGCGTGTGATCTTTGATGTGCAAAATTTACGTTTAAATGAAGTTTTAGCTACTAGAATAGATATTACATGCATTTTGATGATAATGGGATGTTACTATTGTAGTATTTGTTATGAGATTGAGATATTCAATTATACATGAGATATTGAAAGTATTGTGTACTGGATTTGAGTTGATAATTTTATTGGTAAGTTATATTATATGATTGTGATGAATGCTAAATATGATATATGTTGAGTATGAGATTGTTAAATATGCTCGTTTGTAATGAATGATTGAGGTATGCTGTTGAAACTTATGGAAAGTACTTGATGAAATGGATTGCCAAAGGATGATCATGAATCTTTGGGTAGGCCAACCGGGGAGCGGGAGCCTCCGATATATAAATATCACCGTCGGGGATGGGGGGACCTCGTTACCCTAATCTATAAATAGAGCACTTAGGCTCGAAAATAGGGAGACTTTTAGGGACTTTTGAGCTACTACCCTTAGGCAAAATTAGGATTTCTCTTCTTCTTCTTCTTCTTCTCTTCTCTTAGATTTTCATTCATGTTTTTTTTAATCAAGCTTGCCATGGCCATGGCCATGCTTGAGTAGTAGTTTTATTTCTAGGGATTGGGGCTATGCCCAAGATCTGTTTTATGTAATGATTTGATGTTTTCCCTTTGTTAATTTCAATTTCGCTTTCGATTTGGTTTCTATCGCATGCATTACTTGTGAATCTGGTGCGCACTTATTTGCATGTCATAGATACTCTAAGGAGGAACCTAGCGGTGAACTTAGGTATTGGATCTATAGGAATCAAACTTAGGACTTAAATCACGAGAGTTAGAAGCGGTCCTTCGAGGGTTCACGAATTGTCACAGAACTTAAAGGGTTCAATTTAAATTCAATTACCACGAGAGTAGGGGTTGGTTTAATTGGGCACGGTTTTTGTAACCCGAGAGGGAGCATTAACTTATTGAGGATAAATTCGCCTTCAAAACAATTTTGATAATTAACAGGGGTAGTCAATTTGGTAACATGAACAATATTGTTGGTAACCCAATTCCTAGGAATCTCTTTAGATTTGAAAAACCCCTAATTGATTTACTTTCCTCTTTTAATTGATTGCATTCTTAAATATCTGATTTTTTTAGTTAATTCTTATTTCAAAAATCAAATCTTTTCAAAATCCTTTTTTATATAGTCCAGTTTAATTGATTTAATAATTAATTGTTATTTGAGATCACGGTCTCTGTGGGACCGATCTTTTTATTACTTGGCGACGAATCCGGTACACTTGCCGGAATCCACCACAAGACATCAAGTTTTTGGCACCGTTGTCGGGGGCTGTGCTTTATTGAATCTCAATTTAATTTTTAAATTGATTTTTCTGGACTTTTTCTTTTTAATTATTTCTTTTTTAAAAAAAATATTTCTTTTTTTTTATTTATCTCTTTTTCTTTCTAGAGTATCTATCTCTCTCCTATAGGTGTTTTTCTCTTTTATGCAAAGATCCCTAAGTCTTGGAAACTTTATTGAGGTTGACTGATAAGCCTCTGGCTCATCTAGTTTTATGGCTAGTATGACCATGATTTTGTGCTAATTATATCCCGTTTTCACCCAAATTAGACTCGATTGTCTTCAAGCAACATTTTGAGTCGTTTAAGTAGTTTTAGGTTAATTTAGCCAGTTTGGAGTCAAATAATGCACTTATGGCCATTTCATTGTTTTCAGGTTAGCTTAGAAGTTAAAGGAATAAAGAAACAGGGGAAATTTCAATCCTGGAGGTATTCGCCCCGCGAGAGTCCACTCGCCTCGCGAACCTGAAGCCATCCTGAACAGCAGAATGTCATGCTCTCTGCTTCGCCCCGCGAATCCTCTTCTCGCCTCGCGGCCCTGAAGACTGATTGTTCCAGAAAAATGCAAACCTTTCTGTGTCGCGTCGCGAATACATGTCTCGCCTCGCGATACTGAAGACTAGAAGCCATGACTCTTCCATTCCTCGCCACGCGAGAAGTACTTCGCCCCGCCAGAAGACCAAACGTTGCAGACTCTTCATAATATTCGCCTCGCGAGTGAGGGTTCGCCTCGCGAGTGGGCGCAGTTCCTGAATGTTATAAATTGTTGTTCTGGGCAGATTGGAAGAAATTATTCATTCTCCACTGTTTTTCATAGAATTTCTGGTTGTGCTACGTTTTATGGAGAACTAAATTCCTTTGATTAGTCTACTGTAATCGATTTCCACTACACTTGAGGTTCTGTAATTCCTGTTTTGTTTGCTTTTCCCTTTTCAATACTATGCTATGTATTTCTGTTTGCTTAATTCAGGAGTGTATAGTGTTGTGTTGATTTATTTCGGTGATGTTATGTTCCTATATTGAATCGCGTTTGCTTAATTCGCGTGTGTTCGTTCATGTTCGCTTAGTTCATGAGTACTTCACCCCGTTTGCTTAATTCGGGAATAGGAACATATGTCTCGTAGTGTTGATTTCGCTTGTTAATTGATGCTACAACCGAAAGGGGATTAGAATATGCTTAGGGCTTGGAATTTACATGAACCGATGATAGTTGGGAAATCGAGAACAGTAGATTAATCGTCTTTAGCTTATTTGATGATCCTTTAAACTACTCTGTTTTTATTGCTCCGTGTTTCCTTAATTGTTTTCTTATTTGCATTCAAGTCCACCCCCCCCCCCCCCCGCCCACCACCACCACCAAAAAAAAACTGATTTTTGTGGTAAATAACAAGTCAAGAGTCCTTGTGAGACGATATCTGAGTTGTCGCTTCCTAAACTACATTTTTACAAACCGCTCGCTTTTTGGCGCGTGCGCGACAGTGCGACCAAAAATTGGCGCCGTTGCCGGGGACTCTTGCTTGTTATTTTCGCATTTTTTTGTTTCTTTTTCGTTTTGTTTTGAATTAGTCTGGCTACTAGGTCCAATTGCCCTGACTTGTGTGATTTTGATCCTGAAATTGAAAGAACACTACACACACGCCGTAGAGCAATTCGGGCTAGCACTAGTAGTGATTCTAATTCTGAAACTATTTTTGATAACATGGGTGTCCAAAGGACTTTAAGACAGCTTGCTGCCCCTGATGTTAATTATAATGGCTTGTGTATTGAATATGCTGGTTCTGTTACTCCCTTTGAATTAAAATCTGGTCTAATCCATTTGTTGTCAAGGTTTAGTGGTCTTGCAGGTGAGGATCCACATAAGCATCTGAAGGAATTCCAGGTTGTCTGCTCCACACCCTTGAGACCAGAGGGAATAACTGAGGATCACATCAAGCTGAGAGCCTTCCCGTTTTCACTACAGGGTGCTGCAAAGGATTGGCTGTTATATCTTGAGCCAAACTCTGTTACCACCTGGAACGATTTGAAGAAGCTCTTCTTGGAGAGATACTTTCCTGCTTCCAGAGCTGCGTCAATTAGGAAGGAAATATGTGGAATCAGACAAGGCAATGAGTCATTGGCTGAGTATTGGGAGAGATTCAAGCAGTTGGTATCCAGTTGCCCTCAGCATCAGATTTCCGAGCAGCTCCTTATTCAATATTTTTATGAGGGGTTACTACCGATGGATAGAAATATTTTGGATGCTGCTAGTGGGGGAGCACTTGTTGATAAGACTCCAGCTGCTGCCAAGAAACTAATTGAAAATATGTCACTGAACTCCCAGCAGTTTACAACCAGGAGAAATTCTGTTGAGACAAGGGGTGTGAATGAGGTCCATAGCTCTTCTTCCAACCAGGCCCTTGAGAATAGAATTGATGAGCTCACTTCTTTGGTGAAGCAATTGGCAATGGATAAGGTTCAGCCGACAAGGTTGTGTGGCATGTGCAGTTCTCCTGAGCACCCGTATGATGCATGCCCCATTTTGAAAGAAGGGTCAGTTACTGATTTGTCTCAAGCTTATCCAGTCCATCCTTACAATCAAGGCAATAATCAGAACCGGTACAACGTTCCTGACCTCTCCACAAATAAGTACCACCCCAATTGGAGGAATCATCCTAATCTTCGGTATGGGAACTCATCCCAACAACAATCGATGGCACCACCACAGAATCCTCCTCAAGTGACCACTTCTGCATCTTCCGAACCTTCACTAGAGGACCTATTCAAGCAAATGACTGCACAAATGACTGCACAAAATCTCCAGTTCCAGCAGCAAATTGGACAGTTTCAGGCCTCACAGACACAGTTTCAGCAGCGAACAGATGCTAGCATTAATAATTTGTAAACACAGGTTGGACAGTCTCAGCAGCGAACGGATGCTAGTATTCAGGCCTTGCAGACACAGGTTGGACAGCTTGCCACATCCATAAATAACATACAGCAAGCTCAAGGATCAAACCAACTACCTGCACAGACAGTGGTGAATCCCAATGCCTCCAATCCTAATGTGAGTGCCATTTCTTTGAGATCTGGAAAAGTGGTCGAGGCAGCCCCTGAAAAAATGAAGAAACTGTTGAGGTAACTCCTGAGCCTTCAGTTGATGTTGAAGTTGAGAGAGTATATGTGCCACCAATCCCCTTCCCGCAAAGAGTGCATAAAAATAAGAAGATTGATGGGGAAGACAAGGAGAGGGAAATTCTAGATGTGTTCAGAAAGGTGGCGGTGAATATTCCGCTTTTGGATGTGATCAAGCAGGTTCCTAAGTATGCTAAATTTCTGAAGGATTTATGCACCCACAAGAGGAAGTTGAAGGGTAATGAGAGAGTTAATCTAGGGAGAAATGTTTCAGCCCTTATTCATCCTAAGCCTGCATTTGAAAGGGTTACTGTTTCAGCCCCCACTCAGGCACTACCACAAAAGTGCAAGGATCCGGGCACTTTTACTATTCCATGCACTATTGGGGACAACAAATTTGATAATTGCATGTTGGATTTGGGAGCCTCCATAAATGTCATGCCCACTTCTGTTTTCAATAACCTTGATCTTGGTCCCTTGCAGCATACAGGTCTCAATATCCAGTTGGCCAACAGGACCAGTGCTCGCCCCATGGGAATGGTAGAAGATGTGCTGGTACAAGTTGATGAGTTGATTTTCCCTGCTGATTTCTACATCCTGGACATGGCAGGGGAGACAAATTCAAGTAGGTCACCAATCATCCTGGGCAGACCGTTCATGAAGACGGCAAAGACAAAAATTGATGTTGATGATGGAACCATGTCCATGGAGTTTGGAGATATTGTGGCAAAGTTTAAGATCTTTGATGCTATGAAGCATCCCTTGGAAGAGCACTCTGTCTTCCAAATAGATTTGATCTCTGAAATTATTGATGACACCCATGAGGACTTGATTTATGATTTTCCATTTGTTTCTGGCTTTGATGATATTTATTCATGTACTGACTGTACTGACACTAACCCTTGTGCTGTTTGTGCTGAGTTCCTTGATTCTACTTTGCAGGGTGATAGTGTGAGTGAAGCTGTCTGTTCAGCTGAAGTTCTTGACATCATGGCTACTCCAAATATAACATCCATTGAATAGCCACCCTCCTTAGAGCTCAAGCCACTTCCTGGGAATTTGAAGTATGCTTACTTGGAGAGGAATGAAAAACTTCCAGTCATTATTTCCTCCAGCCTTGACTCTGACCAGGAAGCTAAGCTCTTGGAAGTTCTGAAGAAGCACAAGAAGGCGATTGGGTGGACCTTGGCTGTCATCCCAGGAATTAGCCCCTCTAGATGTATGCATAGAATTCTGTTGGAGGAGGGGGCTAAACCAGTTAGGCAGCCCCAAAGGCGGCTCAATCCATTGATTCTGGATGTGGTGAAGAAAGAGGTGACTAAACTTTTGCATGCGGGTATCATATACCTCATCTCTGATAGTACTTGGGTAAGTCCAGTGCAAGTTGTACCCAAGAAATCTGGCCTCACAGTGGTAAGAAATGATAATAATGAGCTTGTACCCACTAGAGTCCAGAATAGCTGGCGAGTCTGTATAGATTATAGGAAGTTGAACCAGGCCACCAGAAAGGATCACTTTCCTTTGCCGTTCATCGATTAGATGCTCGAACGGCTGGATGGTAAATCCCATTACTGTTTTCTTGATGGCTTTTCCGGATACTTCCAGATCCACATTGCACCAGAGGATCAGGAAAAGACCACTTTCACGTGCCCCTTCGGCACGTTTGCTTATAGGAGGATGCCATTTGGCCTTTGTAATGCTCCTGGCACTTTCCAGAGATGCATGCTTAGCATTTTTACTGAATTTATTGAAAATTGCATGGAAGTGTTCATGGATGATTTCACTGCATATGGTTCCTCATTTGATGCATGCTTGCATAGTCTGAGTTTGGTTCTAGAAAGATGCATTGAGACTGATCTGGTTTTGAACTATGAAAAGTGTCACTTTATGGTCGAACAAGGGATTGTTTTGGGGCATGTTATTTCTAAAGAGGGTATTTCAGTAGATCCTGCAAAAATTGATGTGATTTCTACATTGCCTTATCCATCTTGCGTTCGCGAGATTCGTTCTTTTCTTGGTCATGCAGGTTTCTACAGGCGCTCCATTAAGGACTTCAGCAAGATAACCCTTCCACTATCAAACTTGCTGAAGAATGATGCCATGTTCAATTTTGATGACAACTACAAGAAGGCATTTGACTACCTGAAAAAGGCATTGACCTCTACCCCCATCATCCAGCCCCCTGACTGGACCCTCCCTTTTGAGCTCATGTGTGATGCTTCTAATTATGCCGTGGGAGCGGTCCTGGCACAAAGGGTGGGCAAGGCTGCCCATGTCATTCATTATGCTTCTAGGACTTTAGATGCTGCACAATCTAATTACACCACCACTGAAAAGGAACTTCTAGCTGTTGTTTTTGCTCTTGATAAATTTAGGTCATATTTGCTAGGTTCCAAGGTTATTGTTTTCACTGACCATGCAGCTCAAGTACCATTGAAGAAACCGTGGCGGCCGAGATTGATTCGGTGGATGCTGTTGCTCCAAGAGTTTAATGTGGAGATAAAAGACAAGAGTGGAGCTGAAAATTTAGTAGCTGATCACTTGAGCAGAATAGCAAGGGATGAGGATCCTTCTCCCATCCAGGATGATTTTCCTGATGAGCGGCTTCTACATCTGCATGGGATAACCCCTTGGTTTGCTGACATAGTTAACTATCTTGTTGCTGGTGTTTTTCCTGCAGGTGCAAGTAGATCCAAGATCCACAAGCTCAAGAGTGATTCCAAGTACTATGTGTGGGATGATCCGTACCTTTGGAAGTTTTGCAGTGATCAGGTAATTCGGAGGTATGTCCCCGACTATGAGATAGAGTCTATCTTGCACTTTTCTCATGCCTCTCAAGTAGGGGGACACTTTGGACCACAGAGGACGGCAAGAAAAGTCCTTGATTCTGGGTTCTACTGGCCCACCATTTTTAGAGATGCCTATGAGGTCTACCGGACTTGTAAGGAGTGTCAAACAGCAGGCCCTGCCATCACTCGTAGGAGTGAAATGCCTCAGCAGCCCATGCTTTTTTGTGAGGTGTTTGATGTGTGGGGAATCGACTTTATGGGTCCTTTCCCTGCATCTTTTGGTTTTCTGTACATTCTTTTGGCTGTTGACTATGTTTCAAAGTGGGTGGAAGCTATCCCCACTAGGACTAACGATGCTAAAGTTGTTTCAAAATTTGTTAGGTCCAATATTTTTTGCAGATTTGGCATACCACGGGCTATCATCAGTGACCAGGGCACTCTCTTCTGCAACCGCACCATGGAAGCTCTACTCTGGAGGTATGGAGTTGTGCATAGAGTCTCCACTGCTTACCATCCCCAGACCAATGGCCATGCTGATATATCAAACAGGGAGATCAAGCAGATCTTAGAGAAAATGGTGCAACCGAATAGGAAGGAATGGAGCCGCCGTCTAGAAGACGCACTGTGGGCCCAGAGGACCGCTTTCAAGATGCCAATAGGGATGTCCCCCTTTCGGCTTGTATTTGGTAAGGCATGTCATCTCCCTGTGGAAGTTGAGCACCATGCGTACTGGGCAGTCAAGTGCTGTAATTTGGAAATGAAAAAAGCTGGTATTGAAAGAAAACTCCAGTTACAGCAGCTTGAGGAGCTTAGGCTAGAAGCCTATGAAAGCTCCCGGATTTATAAAGAGAAAACCAAGAATTTTCATGATAGGATGATTGCTAGTAAAGAATTTTCTCAGGGCCAAAAAGTCTTCTTGCTTAACTCCCTACCTGAAAGTGATGGCTGGGAAACTTAGGTCCAAGTGGATTGGCCCATTTGTTGTTACTAATGTTTTTCCTTATGGTGCAGTAGAGATTAAAAGTGCAGGTAGCAACAAGGCCTTCAAGGTTAACGGGCAGAGGCTGAAGCTATTCCATGGTGTGGCTGCTGGTGTTCCTGAAGATGCTACTGTTGAGGAGCTCTCCTTGGAAGCTCCCACCTACACTGCCACTTGATCAGGGAGCACCCTTTCCTTCCCCTCACTCTGATTTTATAGTTATGTTGTTTCATTGGGGACAATGTATGTTTTAAGTATGGGGGAGGGAACCAACTGTAGATTTGTTTTGTGTTTTGTCTTGTTTTTCTTTTAGCTTTTGAATAAATTGTGTGAGTCTTTGGTCGGCAAGTTTGATTGGTTTTGTTGATTTTGCACAGATTTATTGCATGGTTTATGTGATGATTCCCCCTAGGTTGAAATTTTTTTCCCATGATTGGTTCTTGAACTTTGAGATATTTTGTTATGATTGCATGATTTATGATAAGTTTGGGGTGAAGGGAAGCACACACTAGGGATTGAATCTCGGTCAAACAATTTGCAAAAATATCCAGGTGAGGATTTGAGCCTCCAGCATGTTTTTAACTGTGAGAATCACTTTTGAATTGCACTTTCCCGAATTTACTTGAATCTCTTTATGGTTTGCATGCTTATGTGTTTGCATCAGATGATTTAGACATTTTCTTTGTAAATAACTACTTAGCCTAAAATTGAACCAGTCCCTAATGCATGTTCCTTAGTTAGCCCCTTTGAGCCTAATTAGTATGTTAATTCTTGATAACCCTATGTTACAAGCCAAAAATCTGAAAAAAAACCATGTTAACCCGATCTTAGGATTAGGAGAGCATGGAAGCTTAGCAAAGAGAAGGTTTGTAAGAAACTAAGTTTGGGGTGGCTACAAGGATATGATGTGTTGTTTGGGATTGAGAAAAAGAAAAAAATATAATAAAAAGGTTGGAGCCAAAGGCAAAAATAAAAGAAAAGCAGAAAAAAAAAGAAAAAGAAAAAGAAAATAATAAAAAGTGCAAAAATGTCAAAAAGGCTATTTGAAGGAAAAGGCTGTAGTCACTCAAAAGCATAAAGAAAAAGAAAAATGGAAAAAGGTTCTGAGAGGAAATTCAAAGTGTAAAAAGTTTCATGCTCTCTTAGTTCCTAGGGACTTCAGCCCAGTACCTTTGTATATCCTACCCTTAGCCAGGCCCCATTACAACCTTAAAAAGACCTTTTGATGTTGCATGCATGTTCTCTGTGGGAACCATTTTGAGATGAAAATCAAATTTATGGGAAGTGCTCTTAAAAGTGAAATTGAGTGAAATGTTGATAACCTAGACAAACTGAGCGATTGAGTGAAACACTAAATGCCCTGGTGAGGAAGGCGATTGTTTGAATTTGGTGATCTCCCTTTCGTGTGTAACTTGGATCCCTTGCTTAGATTAATGATTGTTTGAATGATGAAATTCTCAATTGTTTAGAATAAATGATTGTGGGGATTGCTTTGTTTGAAAAGGGGGGGGAACATTGAAGGAAAAATTATTTTGATGAAGTGCTTGAAATTTATGCAAAGTTGATTGAATCCTTTAAGCTTGCCATGTCTTGAGTCTTTTTTAAGTTTTTGAGTTTTAGTTTGCTTGGGGACAAGCAAAGTTTAAGTTTGGGGTATTTTGATAAGCCTCTGGCTCATCTAGTTTTATGGCTAGTATGACCATGGTTTTGTGCTAATTATATCCCGTTTTCACCCAAATTAGACTCGATTGTCTTCAAGCAACATTTTGAGTCGTTTGAGTAGTTTTAGGTTAATTTAGCCAGTTTGGAGTCAAATAATGCACTTATGGCCATTTCATTGTTTTCAGGTTAGCTTAGAAGTTAAAGGATTAAAGAAACAGGGGAAATTTCAATCCTGGAGGTATTCGCCCCGCGAGAGTCCACTCGCCTCGCGAACCTGAAGCCATCCTGAACAGCAGAATGTCATGCTCTCTGCTTCGCCCCGCGAATCCTCTTCTCGCCTCGCGACCCTGAAGGCTGATTGTTCGAGAAAAATGCAAACCCTTTCTGTGTCGCCTCGCAAATACATGTCTCGCCTCGCGATACTGAAGACTAGAAGCCATGACTCTTCCATTCCTCGCTACGCGAGAAGTACTTCGCCCCGCCAGAAGACCAAACGTTGCAGACTCTTCATAATATTCGCCTCGCGAGTGAGGGTTCGCCTCGCGAGTGGGCACAGTTCCTGAATGTTATAAATTGTTGTTCTGGGCAGATTGGAAGAAATTATTCATTCTCCACTGTTTTTCATAGAATTTCTGGTTGTGCTACGTTTTATGGAGAACTAAATTCCTTTGATTAGTCTACTGTAATCGATTTCCACTACACTTGAGGTTCTGTAATTCCTGTTTTGTTTGCTTTTCCCTTTTCAATACTATGCTATGTATTTCTGTTTGCTTAATTCAGGAGTGTATAGTGTTGTGTTGATTTATT
Organism: Sophora flavescens; assembly: GCA_030762895.1. NCBI lineage: Eukaryota > Viridiplantae > Streptophyta > Magnoliopsida > Fabales > Fabaceae > Sophora > Sophora flavescens. The sequence goes on along the minus strand of CM061063.1, from coordinate 21,048,110 downwards.
TCGGTGATGTTATATTCCTATATTGAATCGCGTTTGCTTAATTCGCGTGTGTTCGTTCATGTTTGCTTAGTTCATGAGTACTTCACCCTCTGGTATTCAGCCTCCATCTTCTGTTGAAATTCAAGATTGCTCGCCTCCATCATCTGTTGAATTTCGAGAAAGTTTGCTTCCATTTGTGCAGTCATCTGTTTGCACAGGTCCTCTAGGGAAGGTTCGGAAGGTGCAGCTCTGAAGGCAGGATAGTATCTAAACAGGAAGGCTTCCTTTAAATCAAACCAGCTTGAGATGGAATTCTCATCAAGACAATACAACCAATCTCTTGCAGCGCCTTCAAGTGAGAACTGGAAAGCTTCCATCTTGACGTGGTCTTCTGTTATTCCTGCAGGTCTCAGCATTATAGAACAAGCAATCTGGAATTCCCTCAGATGCTCCTGCGGATTCTCACCTGCAAAACCACTAAACCTTGGCAACCAGTGTGATAAACCAAGAAAATCAGGAAAATATATGCATGGTGGTTGCTCATAGTAAGCATTAGGCATGTAATTTCGCATATAACTATCCATGGGGGGTGCTAAAATTCACAACCAGACAAAACAGACAAAACTAATTTAGCAAAAAGTTTTTTTTTTTTAAATATTTTTTTTTCTGCTAATAACAAAAAACCAGAGTCCCCAGCAACGGCGCCAATTTTTTACCGCGCTGTCGCCACGCGCCAAAAAGAACAAGCGTTTACTAAATTAATGCAGATAGGGAAGCGACAACTCGAGTATCGTCTCTCAAGGACTCTTTAGTGTTGTTATTATTAACAGAAAATCAAAAGTTAGTTTTGGGGGGGTTTTGGATTGAAATAAAATAAAGAAAACAAAACAATGAAAACAAAGCAGTTAAAGAGAATAGCAAATAAACTAAAGACGATTAATCTACTGTTCTTGGTTTCCCACTATCATTGGTTCAAATAAATCCAAGCCCTAAGCAGATTCTAATCCCCTCCCGGTTGTAGCAACAATTAACAAACGAAATCACTACTACAGATATATGTTCATATTCCCGAATTAAACAAACGGGGTTAAGCCCTCATGAACTAAACGAACATGAATGAACACACACGAATTAAACAAACGCGATTAAGTATAGGAACATAACATCACCGAAATAAATCAACACCACACTATACACTCCTGAATTAAACAAACAGAAATGTATAATATGGCATTGAAAAGAGAAAAGCAAATAAAACAGGAAATACACAACCTCAAGTGTGGTAATGGAAACCAATCCCAGTAGATTGATCTAGGAGACTAACTCTCCATTACAAAAGGGAAAACAACTATCTAAACTAAAAGAAAACAAAAGAATAAAAACCAGCTCAGAAACTAGCCAAAACTGACTAGCCCCCTTTCATTCTGCCATAGAGCAGTTTATATACAATTTCTGGAATCCAAGGCCTCGCGAGGCGAAGCACTGCTCGCGAGGCGAATATTACGAACAGTCTGCAACCTTTCATCTTCTCGCGAGGCGAGCATATATTCGTGGGGCGAATCTCTTCAAATTCCCAAACTGCAACGCCCATGACCTTTCACACGGGCAAGCCGTGATCGTCTCTGACTTTTCAGGGTTGGGTGACTCGCGAGGCGAGCTCTTCTTCGCGGGGCGAACCAGAGACCTTGCATTTTCTTGGAACAGTCAGCTTCGGGGTCGCGTGGCGAGTATAGCTTTCGCGGGGCGAAAGACTCCAGATTTATTCCTTTTTATTTACCTGAAAATAAGAAAATAACAGCAAATACTTTATTCACTCTAAATCAACTAAATTAACCTAAAAACACTTTACAGACTCAAAATACTACTTAAGGACAATCAAGTCTAATTTGGGTGAAAATGATATAAAATTAGCACAAAGCCAAGGTCTTTACTAGTTATAAAACCAGTCAAACAGAGGCTCATCAAAATACCCCAAACTTAAACTTTGCTTGTCCCCAAGCAAACTAAACTCAAAAACTTAAAAAGACTCAAAACCTGGCAAGCTCAAAAGATTTAATCAACTTTCGCACAGATTTCAATCAATATTTCAAAAAAAAAATTCTTCCAATGTTCCCCCCTTTCAAGCAAAGTAATCCCCACAATCATTTATTCTAAACAATTGAGAATTTCATAATTCAAACAATCAGAACTCTAAGCAGGGGATCTAAGTTACACACAAAAAGGAGATCACCAAATTCAAACAACTGCCTTCCTCACAAGGGAAATTTGTGTTCACTCAATCACTCAGTTTGTGTCAGGCTATCAACATTTCACTCAGTTTCACTTTTAAGAGCACTTCCCATAAATTTGATTTTCATCTCAAAATGGTTCCCACAGAAAACTTGCAAGCAACATCAAAAGGTCTTTTATGGGTTGTAATGGGGCCTGGCTAAGGGTAGGATATACAAAGGAACTAGGCTGAAGACCCTAGGAACTAAGAGAGCATGAAACATTTTTACACTTTGAAATTCACTCAAGTTCCTTTCTTAATTTTCTTTATGCCTTGGGTGGCTACAGCCTCTTTATTCCTTTTTGGCATTTTTGCACTTTTATTTTTTTTTCTGTTTTTCTTTTCTTTTCTTTTCTTTTTTTTTTCTTTTTTTTTTAATTTTTTTTTCTATTTTTATTTTTTCTTTTTCCCAATCCCAAACAACACATTGCACCGGGTAGCCACCCCAAACTTAATTTCTTGCAACCAATTTCTCACTAAGCTTCCATGCTCTCCTAATCCTAAGATCGGGTTAACATGGTTTTTCAGATTTTAGCTTGTAACATAAGGTTAACAAGAATTAACAGGCTAATAGGCTCAATGGGGCTAACTAGGGAACATGCATCAGGAATTGGTTATTTTTAGGCTAAGTAGTTATTTACAAAGAAAATGCCTAAATCATTTGAAGCAAACACATAATCATGCAAATCAAAAAGAGATTCAAGCAAATTCAGGAAAGTGCAATCAAAAGTGATTTTCACACAGTCAAAAACATGTTGGAGGCTCAAAAACCTCACCTGGACATTTATGCAAATTGTTTAACTGAGATTCTATCCCTAGTGTGTGCTTCCTATCACCCCAAACTTATCATAAATCATGCCATCATAATAAAATCTCAAAGTTCAGTTTTCAATCATATGGGGATCATTTTTCAAAAAAAATTTCAAATCCTAGGGGGAAAAAGTCAACACTATCATGCAATCCATCTATGCAAATTCAACCAAATCCAATAAACTTGCCAACAAAAGACTCAACACACAAATACTCCTGAGCTTCTCAAATTATTCAGGAGCTTTATTCAAAACAAAACAGAATTAAAGTAAGGAAAATAAAATTAAAAAGGAGAAAGGGTTAAGAAAACTCATTGAAGGGCGGTTCCACCAGGATCCCACTGCTTGTAGCATAAGGCCCACGTGATGGACAAAGACTGGAAGCTCATTCCATGCTTCCCTAACTCGCAGCCTTTATGTGGGGGTGAGCACTTGACAATTATGATGACTTCGCCGAGTGCGGCGGACTTCTCACTCCCCTTCGGATCACAGCAGACCTCTTTATCTACAAAGTCTCCCCAATAGAAGTGGGGCTCAACCTCTTGGACCGGCCATGGTGCAAAATCCAAGGGTTCAAAATCCAGAGCTTTTGGTTCCACAGGGGGAGGTGGCAAACAGTTAGCTGGGGTTACTGGTGCTGCTTCCTTTTCTGCACTTTCTTCATTCACTGCATGAACGAATTCATCACCTGCTATACATGCAGAAATTTCAGCACACACAACACAAAGGTTAGAGTTAGTACATATATTACAAGAAAATGAATCAGAAAAAGTTAGAATGTCTGGGAATTCTTCACACAGTGCATCCACCCCATTACTCTCAACACATGCAATTGTTTTACTTGAATCATCTACTCCCAAAGGTTCTTCTTTGTCCTCAAGCACGATGGAGCAAATGTTCTCCTGATCCTCCTGATGCTCATTTTCTGTGTTTCCTGAACAGTATAAAGCTGCATAACAGAATATACACAAAGCAGCACTGCCATCACAATAACAATCATTAGAATCAGGGGATTCAACACACAATTCATCATCAACAGAAATATTATCAGAATTATCAGAAATATTTTCAAGAATAACTTGTGCCTCCGTAGGTTCTTCAAGGGGCTGTGGAATTAGCATTGCAGCCGAGTTGGCGGTAACTTGATCAATTAGAGCCCACAACTTCCGAGATTCAGCTTGGTCCCTCTGGTATTCAGCCTCCATCTTCTGTTGAAATTCAAGATTGCTCGCCTCCATCATCTGTTGAATTTCGAGAAAGTTTGCTTCCATTTGTGCAGTCATCTGTTTGCACAGGTCCTCTAGGGAAGGTTCGGAAGGTGCAGCTCTGAAGGCAGGATAATATCTAAACAGGAAGGCTTCCTTTAAATCAAACCAGCTTGAGATGGAATTCTCATCAAGACAATACAACCAATCTCTTGCAGCGCCTTCAAGTGAGAACTGGAAAGCTTCCATCTTGACGTGGTCTTCTATTATTCCTGCAGGTCTCAGCATTATAGAACAAGCAATCTGGAATTCCCTCAGATGCTCCTGCGGATTCTCACCTACAAAACCACTAAACCTTGGCAACCAGTGTGATAAACCAAGAAAATCAGGAAAATATATGCGTGGTGGTTGCTCATAGTAAGCATTAGGCATGTAATTTCGCATATAACTATCCATGGGGGGTGCTAAAATTCACAACCAGACAAAACAGACAAAACTAAATTAGCAAAAAGTTTTTTTTTTTTAAAATATTTTTTTTCTGCTAATAACAAAAAACCAGAGTTCCCAGCAACGGCGCCAATTTTTGACCGCGCTGTCGCCACGCGCCAAAAAGAACGAGCGTTTACTAAATTAATGCAGATAGGGAAGCGACAACTCGAGTATCGTCTCTCAAGGACTCTTTAGTGTTGTTATTATTAACAGAAAATCAAAAGTTAGTTTTGGGGGGGTTTTGGATTGAAATAAAATAAAGAAAACAAAACAATGAAAACAAAGCAGTTAAAGAGAATAGCAAATAAACTAAAGACGATTAACCTACTGTTCTTGGTTTCCCACTATCATTGGTTCAAATAAATCCAAGCCCTAAGCAGATTCTAATCCTCCCTGGTTGTAGCAACAATTAACAAACGAAATCACTACTACAGATATATGTTCCTATTCCCGAATTAAACAAACGGGGTTAAGCCCTCATGAACTAAACGAACATGAATGAACGCACGCGAATTAAACAAACGCGATTAAGTATAGGAACATAACATCACCGAAATAAATCAACACCACACTATACACTCCTGAATTAAACAAACAGAAATGTATAATATGGCATTGAAAAGAGAAAAGCAAATAAAACAGGAAATACACAACCTCAAGTGTGGTAATGGAAACCAATCCCAGTAGATTGATCTAGGAGACTAACTCTCCATTACAAAAGGGAAAACAACTATCTAAACTAAAAGAAAACAAAAGAATAAAAACCAGCTCAGAAACTAGCCAAAACTGACTAGCCCCCTTTCATTCTGCCATAGAGCAGTTTATATACAATTTCTGGAATCCAAGGCCTCGCGAGGCGAAGCACTGCTCGCGAGGCGAATATTACGAACAGTCTGCAACCTTTCATCTTCTCGCGAGGCGAGCATATATTCGCGGGGCGAATCTCTTCAAATTCCCAAACTGCAACGCCCGTGACCTTTCACACGGGCAAGCCGTGATCGTCTCTGACTTTTCAGGGTTGGGTGACTCGCGAGGCGAGCTCTTCTTCGCGGGGCGAACCAGAGACCTTGCATTTTCTTGGAACAGTCAGCTTCGGGGTCGTGTGGCGAGCATAGCTTTCGCGGGGCGAAAGACTCCAGATTCATTCCTTTTTATTTACCTGAAAATAAGAAAATAACAGCAAGTACTTTATTCACTCTAAATCAACTAAATTAACCTAAAAACACTTTACAGACTCAAAATACTACTTAAGGACAATCAAGTCTAATTTGGGTGAAAATGATATAAAATTAGCACAAAGCCAAGGTCTTTACTAGTTATAAAACCAGTCAAACAGAGGCTCATCAGTGCCCCGATTGATGCTACACGCTTGAGGTTATTCCCCTCCTCTCTGACTGGAAAGGCAAAAGCTTGGTTGAAGCAAGTGCCCGCTAATACGTTGTCAACTTGGGACCAACTGGAGCATGCATTCTTGGATAAATTCTTCCCTCCATACAAGACTGCTTACCTACGAACCCAGATCATCGGCTTCTTCTAAAAGGACGGAGAATGCTTATCTGAAGCTTCGGATCGCTACAAGGGATTGCTAGAGTCTTGTCCACATCATGGACTCGAGAGGTGGCTATTAGTGCATACCTTCTATAACGGATTGGATTACTCTTCGAAGGTGTCACTTGACTCCGCAGCTGGTAGAGCCTTTATGAATAGACCTCTGACCGAAGCATTCAATATCATTGAAAAGGTAGCCATCAACTACCACCAATGGGGTTCGGAAAGAGGTAATAACCTGAAAAAGATTTCGGGGGGTAAGTTTGAAATGAACAACACTGATCTAATTATGTCTAAAATTGACTCGTTGAATAAACGCTTTGATAAGCTTGAAAAAGCTAATGTGAGTTCAATAGGTGCTACTAATGTTGTTTGTGAGATTTGTGGACTGCAGGGACATGACATAATGGAGTGCCCACATGGTATTGCTCCTGGATCCGGTGCTTCGGCGGAACAAGTGAACTCTTGTCACAACTTCTATGACACGATCCCGAAGTTGCCAAACTATGTTCCCCCAAATTCTTACAACCAAGGAAGGAAGAAGAGCCCTTATCTCTCCTATGGGAACTACAACAACACGTTGAACCACGAATTCCAGGAAGGCCAAGGTAATAGGAAACCCGCATCGAGGTATCCTTAGGTACAAAAGTCTAGACTTGAGTCTCTCTTGGAAAATTTTGTTGAAACTCAAACTAAGCAGAATGAAGAGTTTAGGCAACAAGGTAGGGCAGTCAATGAGGCAACAAAAGAGTTAACATCTAAGGTAGATAACTTAGCCATCCATAATAAGATGTTAGAAACTCAGATTGCCCAACAAGCTAGTACATATTCTAGAACTAAGGGTACGTTTCCAGGACAACCCGAAGTTAATCCCAACGAGCACTGTAATGATATATACTTAAGGGATGATAAGCTTGGGGTAATTGAAAATGATGTAAAATGTGAGGAGGACATGAGTGAACATGAAGAGATAGATCCAAAGTATGTCCCTCCACCACCTTACCAACCCCCAATACCTTTCCCACAAAGGTTGGTCAAGAAAATGCAAGTAGAAAAAGAAAATAAGAGCTTAATTGAGGAGCGTGATGTCGTGATAAAAACTAATATGCCTCCTAAACTAAAAGACCCAGGAAGTTTCTCCATTGCTTGCTCAATTGGAGAATTAAAAATAGACCAAGCCTTATGTGACTTAGGGGCTAGTGCGAGTTTGATGCCACATACCATCCTTGAGAGGTTAGGAACCAAGGAATTGAGCCCATCCAAGTTCTCTTTACAATTTATGGATGACTCAACTAAAACTCCTCTAGGCATACTAGAGAATGTTCCCATAAAGGTAGGGAAATTTTTCATTCCTACCGATTTCATGGTGTTGGACATGAACGGGAATTCTAAATTCCCTATCATTCTTGGAAGGCCATTCTTGGCCACAGCTGGAGCGATAATAGATGTAAAAAATGGCAAGCTCTCTCTAAATGTAGAGGAAGGTAGGGTGGATTTTGATTTGACTAACTCATATAACAACCCTCCTTTTGAGAGTCATGTGTGCATGATTGAGATAATGCCTCCAGAGGTGAAGGAAGAGCCTAGTATGGAAGCGACTCTCCAACTTTGCATGACGAATGATGCACCAAATAATGATGAAGTTGGAGTTTCTCAACACGTGGAGATAAAACTCCTGCCGGGAGGAAGTAAGGCCATGAAACTCAGAGTAAAGAGAGCAAAGCGAAAGTGCAATTGGCCATATGAACAAAATCGACTCTTTGAAGGACTTCCATGGAAGATAGGTGTTCTTGCACTTCCAAGCCCAACCGACCCCGATTGATTGAAAAAAGTATGGTCAAGCTTAAGACAATAAATAAGCGCTTCTTGGGAGGCAACCCAAGTTTCCTTTCCCTTTTCCATTTGTTTTTTGAATTTTGTTTTTTGAATAATTTGAGGAGATTAAGATAAGAAAGATTACTAGTTGATGGTTTTGCCAAGTATTTTCAGGTTATGAAAGCAGCAAGAGCAAAAATGCAAGGAAAAATAAAGTCAGAAGTCATCACGCCCAGGCTGTGACGATGGTCACGGCCGTGATTAGCTACCCAAATAAGATCAGAAAGGATCACGGTCCGGCCGTGATATCCATCACGGGCGTGATGAGAAGGACCCTGAAGATCAGAATGTATCACGGCCTACCCGTGATGAGCATCACGGTCGTGACACATTTTCCAGCATCTCTTTGACTGGCATGTGCGCCAGCACCCTCTACCACCTCGGTGAGTTGTTCCATTTTTCTCCTCTCTCCGACTTGATTATTTACATTGGGGACAATGTAAGTTTTTAAGCTTGGGGTAGGGGTATTTTTGCAATTTTTTTTCATTTTTTCATTTTTCATGTTGCATTCATATAGACATAGTTTTGCATGATCACATGATTAGATTGCCCCTTGCTTAAGATTATGCATCCAATTGTGAGAACTTGGTGCCAAATAAATTGAGATAGTGAATTTTTGAACCCAATTTTGGTATTCTTGTGGTAAGGCTAAAAATAAAAATGCTTGAGATGATCTTTTGATAGTTGATAATTAGCATGTGGTTCCTTGGATTTGTGTTTCTCATTGATTTTAAACTACTAAATGTGAGATTTTTGAGCCTAAAAGGGGTACTCACTAAATCTACCCCATTCTTTGTGATTGAGTGTTTTATTCCTCTTGGATTGTATTCTCTAGAACTTGACCTGAAACCGTTTTGAAACTTAAAATCTTTTTTGAAAACGTATTTGAAAATGATTGAGGCACAAGGTATTTTTCTAGCCTTCTGAGCTTTGATTGATTAAATGCTACTCCTTAGTTGCTCAATTTTGAGCCTAAAGAATAAAATAATTTTCTTGGTACCTTGATTTATTTTGATAAATGATGCTTGGTATGAGACCTTTTAAAGTATTGGAAAAATGGCAAAAAGGTAGTTTGAAAAATAAAATTGTGGGATGAGAAAATTAGAAAAATATTTCTCTTGAATTGAAAATCCCCCCTTCTCCAAATAAATAAAATAAATAAACAAAAAAAGGAGAAGGGAATGAAAGAAAGAAAGTGAGAAATAAAATAAAATAAAAGAAAAGAAAAGAAAAAAGAAAGAAAGAAAGGTGGAAAAGTGAACTAATGCCCAAAAATGTATTTTAGAAGGTTGTCATGCTTTGCAATGTTTGATATTTTGATTAGCCTTCTTGAATTTTCCTTTTCTTGATTTCCCCACCTAACAATTAATCCCATGGCCCCATTACAACCAAAATAAAAGATCTCTTGATTCTTCTGTGTTTTCATTAATAAAGTAAAGATTTGGTTAATAGTCAAGCTTATGGTAGAATACCTTCCTTGAGGAAGTTGAGCGAATTGTCACATATCCTTAAACACTTGAGTGAGGTGAGAAGAGTGCCCAAATTAGTGAGAGATATGAATTTAGAGAACCTAAACTTCTAATTGGACTTGAAATTTATTGTCTCTTGGGTACTTATTTGAATATGCCTGTTACTTGGATTAGTTACTCGGGTTCTTGGTTCACTATCCATGCTCTGATTGTTTATATTTTCTGGCCTTAGTGATTGCTTGAGGACAAGCAAAGTCTTAAGCTTCACCTTATATTTCATTGACATTTTGCATGCATTTTCATATAGTTTAGGCATTTCCAATTTGATTTTGGTTAGTTTTTACCTTGGAATGGGCAAGGCGGTTTTGTGGTGTTGTTGTGCAGGAATTAAGGATTAAAATGCTCAAGATCAACCAATATGAGGCTTGAAAAGCAACAAAATGAGCCAGACAGAGCCCATCACGGCCTAGCCATGACAACCATCATGGCCATGATCAAGTAGAGCTGAAATGAAAGAATGGAAAAGTCAGAACTGGTCACGACCAGCCCGTAATGTCCATCACGACCGTGACATGCCAACTGAACCAGACCCTCACAAGCAGAACTGATCACGGCCTAGCCGTGATGGTGGTCACGGCCGTGACAGACCAATCTGTGAAGCAACCTCCAAGGCAGAATCCGTCACGGCCTGGTCGTGATGGCCATCACGGTCGTGACGCGCAATATATGGATCTTTTGAAACTGATTTGATCTGAAATTGTGATTGATTGGGATTCAAGTTACCCTAATCTATAAATAGAGCACTTAGGCTCGAAAATAGGGAGACTTTTAGGGACTTTTGGGCTGCTACCCTTAGGCAAAATTAGGATTTCTCTTCTTCTTCTTCCTCTCTTCTCTTAGATTTTCATTCATGTTTTTGTTAATCAAGCTTGCCATGACCATGGCCATGCTTGAGTAGTAGTTTTATTTCTAGGGATTGGGGCTATGCTCAAGATCTGTTTTATGTTATGATTTGATGTTTTCCCTTTGTTAATTTCGATTTCGCTTTTGATTTGGTTTCTATCGCATGAATTACTTGTGAATCTGGTGCGCACTTATTTGCATGTCATAAATACTCTAAGGAGGAACCTAGCGGTGAACTTAGGTATTGGATCTATAGGAATCAAACTTAGGACTTAAATCACGAGAGTTAGAAGCGGTCCTTTGAGGGTTCACGAATTGTCACAGAACTTAAAGGGTTCAATTTAAATTCAATTATCACGAGAGTAGAGGTTGGTTTAATTGGGCACGGTTTTTGTAACCCGAGAGGGAGAATTAACTTATTGAGGATAAATTCGCCTTCAAAGCAATTTTGATAATTAACAAGGGGTAGTCAATTTGGTAACATGAACAATCTTGTTGGTAACCCAATTCCTAGGAATCTCTTTAGATTTGAAAAACCCCTAATTGATTTACTTTCCTCTTTTAATTGATTGCATTCTTAAATATTTGATTTTCTAGTTAATTTTTATTTCAAAAATCAAATCTTTTCAAAATCCTTTTTTATATAGTCCAGTTTAACTGATTTAATAATTAATTGTTATTTGAGATCATGATCTCTGTGGGATCGATCTTTTTATTACGTGACGACGAATCCGATACACTTGCCGGAATCCACCACACGACATCAGTATCAGAGCTCAGGTTACAAAGTCCTGAAAAGGGAATTTGGCGCTAATAACATTTGTGTTTGGATCTTGAACCCGGGCGAGGCCTGAGACAAAGGTTATTACGTCTTAATTTTGGTTTTTGACCTCTGTTGAGATTGTGAGTTGTTGACTCCACATGGCAGCAAGGCGACGATATGAATGACATAGCTAAGTATATGTATAATGATTTTATATTTTAAATTCATTTGTTTCCCGCTTAGGCAAGTGTGCAACACATAAACAAGAAGTTAAGTTTATTATAATTAAACCTTGAAATCAAGTGGTAGTATAAGTAGTTTGCTTTGTTTAAAAGGTTAAATTAAAAGTTTAATGCTAGTAACAATTAATGCTTGACTACATCTATGCAATGGTTGCAAATGTGTTCAAATGAGTATGAGTATGTAGCCAATGACTTGTGTTCGAATTGCATGAAGTAATTTTGTCTTGATGAAGTTATTGTTAAAAAAAAATTTATAACATGATTTTAGTCGAAATGCATGACATAAGCAAGACTAGCATGAACTTAGTGAAACAATAAATTTATGAGACTTCAGTGAATTTCTAGAAAGAAGTTGTTAGGATTGATATTGATTTATGCATGTTAGAGAATGTTCTAGGAAGAATAAGCATCGAAGGTTAGTATCGTTGGCATGATTTTATGATCATTGGTTGTAAATGGATAAATACTCTAATACAAGTATTGTTGAGAAATTAATTATGAGAATTTAATTTATTAAAATCATACTTGATTTAATTATGATTGATTTTAAGATTTGAGCTTGTATGGTAGACTAGTTTATGTGTTCATGATGATATTTTTTTATATGCTTAGTGAGCTGTCTAATTATATGTTATCATTGTTTTGTTACAGTTCTTGGTATGTGTCATTGGAATTCGAGGACGAATTCCTTTTAAGGGGGTAGAATGTAATACCCCAAAATTTGAATAATTTAATTAAAGACTTTAAGTGACATTATTCTAGTAGCTCAAAATTTCTTTTGTATAACGACAATAGATGATAATTTTTTTTGTAAGTTATAGATACGCTATGATCAACAATGTTTTGGAGTAATATTTAATAATTAATTTAAATGATGATTTTAAAACTTAAACATGATATTACATATTTGACACACCTTAGTAATTAAATTAAGTTAACTTAAGTAATGAGATTAGTGTTTTATGGGATTGTGGGATTTTATCCACCTAAGGCCCAAAGTGAATGTTAAGTTAAGAAGGAGTGTCATCTCCTTCCTCCTTCATTTGTTCTTCATTTTGAAACCCTATATAGAGAACTTAGAGTGAGAAGGTGTGAGGGAGCTTGAAGGAGAAGATGCCATTGTAGAGCTTTGAGCTTGGTCTTCACACTCCTCTTCTTCATTTTTTGTTTGGGTCATCAAAAACTCTACAAGTTCATGCTTTGAGGTGAGGGGTTTTGGTGTTCATGGTTTGTTTGATTTTTTATTTTGGGGATTTAGAGTTCTCCCCATGGAGTTTTTAGATTTAGGTCATTGAAGATGAAATTGATCTTAAACCTTGTGTTTTATGATGTTAATATGTGTGTTTTCAATGTTGCTCAAGATTTTGGCTTAGATGCATGTTTAGATCTAAGTATATGGAGTTTGATAACTATTTGATACGTGATATTTGAGTTAACCAAGCTTGCATGTGGATTTAAATGACTTGGAACATGTTAAAGGTGAAAGCTTGTAAATTTCAGGAATTTTTTGTGAAGAACATGGTTATGTTCGAATTTACTGGGAATTTTTGAGACATGATATTGACATGGGACCACTTGGAGACTGTTTAAATATGTGTTAGGTTCTTGCATTTTAAATTTGGTGAATTTTCTGAGTTTTGACCTTCCTATGACACTATATATGACAAACAGTGTTTGCTGAAAATTTCTGGCAGGATCTGAATTTTATTTGATTTTTATGTATTGATTCGTGATAGTTTTTGACCAAATAAAAATACTTCAATGAATATCTATATTGGATCTACATATAAATTTTAAGGTAAAACCGAGTTCGTTTGACAAGGTAGAAAAATAGTCACTTTAATAGATCAACAATTGACAGATTTTGAATTTTTTGTGCATGTTTCGGTTTTGAATTTACTTGAGGACCGGATAAGTTGTTTGTGTTAGAAAAATTATTTTTAGAGCATTAACATGTTATATGATGACCTAGAAATTATGTAGAATTTTCTTAACTTTGGAGATATTTTTAAAATTTCGTGGAAGTTACTTTTAGAGCATTAACATGTTATAAATAGAACTTTGATTTTTTTTTTTCTCTCCTGATAGTTGAGGTAAGACCAGTGAGCAAGTTTTTACTTGAGGTAGTATTTTAAGTTTATCAACTGTTTATCAGGTGTTGTTTTGATGTCATGCGAAGCTCCATTTTTAAAGAGGTTATTTCGAAAATAATTCTAAAAATTATGATTTTATTAAGTTAACCAATCTTAAATAAAACATGTTGTTACAATGTTGGTCAAAATGGCCCATTTGGACCGAGTTGAGTTAATGGTGCCATCATGACTAAATTGGAGTATATTGTTTCATCAGGCTAAGATCAACTAATTGGGCCAAGCTGATCTAATCGGGCAAAGACGACCTAAACAGGTCAATATAGCCTAATTAGGTCAATATGGTCTAATTAGGCCAATCTGGTCTAATCGGGTCGAATTGAGTTAATTGGTCGAGATGACCTGATTGGGCCAAGATGACCCAAATGGCAGTCTGACATCAATACGAACTCTAATACGCATATACTTCCGCCATATACTGGAGTATTAGATGGATCATATTCGATAAATTCACCAATATAATTACCAATATGAAGCCCTGCGACTTCTGACATAAAACCAACTGGAAGGTCATGGACTTGTACACAGAAAACAACATGATACAAGGGTATACTCTGGAGTGCTACCCCTTGCTGCATCTTTCCCAGAATGAGAAGATGATTGTCAGACATCCATGGTTCACCCTTTAAGACTTCATCCATATCATGCCATGGAAAAATTGAAATAGGAAAACCCCAGGATTCACCTCCTTGATCATCACTCCTCTCACCGGTCTTCAAACACTCGCCATCCTATAATCCATGATGTTACGGATAGGTCTATCAGACAAAAACCTACCCACCAAACATAACTGGATATCATTCGTGTCCTCCTTCCCCCCTCCTCCAGCCCTTTGGAAACTCAGGCCGTCACCTCCATCATCCTTCAGAGAGAGACAAGCAATGCTAATGTTTGCCATGATATTGAAAAGAAAAAAGAAAACATGAAGAAAGAAGAAAACTCTCAATGGATGAGAGAGATCAGAGAAAACATCTCACATAGAGAGAAAAATGAGAGTCAAGAATTAAATAATAAAACAAGATAATATGTATTAGGTTTTAAGCATTTATCCACGCATGTTTTTAATTAATAAATTCATTAAATATTTTGAAATTAAGTTCAAAAGAGTTGTTATTTATTATTTTTTTTAGAGAAGTTCATAAGAGTTGTTAAGGCTTATGTCATTTGCCTGTAATTAGTCTTATATTTGTGCTTTTTCATACAAGTCAACAGAAAATCAAGAATATCATATTAGTATAAAGTCAGTTTCTTAATAATGTGAATCATTTTTTTTTTCTATCATTTCTTTTGGGGTGTGTGTATAGTATTATTTCAAACATATTATTGTCAAAAAAAAAATTATTCCAAACATATCTCCTTGTTTCTAGTGACACTCAAACCCAGCTTTCCCTAACATGTACATAGACTTCTTTTCTTATATTTTATACTAGACGGTAGACTCGTGCATGCATAGGTGAAATGTGCATTGAGGGTATAATTTCATATTAGTTGAAAACACAATACATGATTATATTAAATGTGAAATTAATAATTAATAAATAGAAGTATAAATGACACAATACATTATTTATTTGAAAATTTATTTTTTGCATTTTAATAATACCATTATGAAATATTATCGATAAATAAATATTAAGGTTAATGCAAACATAATCCTTTTAATTAAGATAACACGAATACAATACACTCATGTATCACACGTATACCCATGTGATGCACGGGTAAAGTATTTGTTGGTATAATTGATTTTCTAAATTAAAAATTATAAGATAAGCAAAAATTATTTACAAATGATACTAACATGATTTAATGATGTTTAAAGGTTTTCTGCATAAAAATAAGACTGGATATATGTGCAAAAAACAGAAATTATTATACCTCAACATTTCTTTGCTTTACTTTCTGCCTCTCGTACTCAAATCAATCAATGCTTATAGTATATATAAAAAACACAATATATAATGAATAAAATTTCAATTCAAAATACAACTGTTAAATAAAGGAGTTATAAGAAATTTTAGAAACAATATGACATGTATTAGATAATGTTGGTCGTTTTGGGTCATGTTGGCCCAATTAGGTCTTTTTGACCAATTAACTCAATTTGCCCAGATTAGGTTAGATTGGCCTAATTAGGTCATCTTGACTCGATTAGGTAATCTTGGCCCGATTAGGTCATCTTGGGCCTGGATGACTAAATCGAGCCAACATGACCTAATTGGGCCTATATGATTTAATTGGGCCAAGATGACCTAATTGGGCCATGTAACTTCTAATGGCCCAACGAAGTCTTATATTAAAATATAATAAATTTTAAATTTAATAAATATATTTTAAATTAAGAAATAAAAAATAATATAGATGAAAATTTTGTTTGTTATGTTATATATTATAATAAGATCAAACCTTTTTATATTTGTGGACTCCCAAAATTGGAAATAATTTATCCAAAAAAAATCATTTGATGCTAACTATTTAATAAAATAAATTGTTAAATGAAAAATCCAATGCAACCTTTGGTGCAGCGGTTGTAGGCATGCCTTTTATACGTTTAGGTCATCGGTTCGAGTCCTGCTGGTTCACAACTAACGTTTTTTACTTGTCATTTAATTAACAAAACAAATGTCCTATTTTTTAACCCGAAAAGAAAAATCTAAAGATGGAGTTCGAACCCATGGTCTGGAACTATGTTTTAAGTGGTGACAACCACCAGACCAATATGCGATAACTGCTATTAAGTTGTATCATTTCTATATTATTTAAATTTTAAAATAGAAGTGACAATTGAACCGTCCATCACCCCCAATCTCCAACCGCTCCATGATACCCATATTACTTGAAAACGCGTCCCCCCGACCCGCGACCAGGTTTGGTCATTTTTTTAACATTCTCTACTGATTTCTGATTAAGGATAATTATTTAGATGATTCAAGATTAGAAATGAGTAATTTCTACTTAATTTTTCTAAAAAATGTAAAAAACGCAAGGTGTTGCATCAAACGCAAGTTTAGAACATTCAGCAAAGTTTGTAAGCACTTGGGTTCAGGGTCGAAGGTGCTTGCTGTTTGGTGTATCGAAGAGGCAGCGACAAAGTTGATGAATAGTGGTATCAGCTGTATGAACCGAAGAGAAGATAAGAAGATGAAGTTAGGGATTGGAAGAGTCACTAGTGGAAAATATACATTAGACGGTAAAGGTTTACGTCAGTTAACCAAAAGCTAGACGTTAAAAAGGAGGCGGTGGCAGTTTTGTAAATATCAGGCTTCATTAATTCAATTTTAACGTCAGTTGTTTTAATGACTGACGTTAAACGTGAAGTGACTCACTTTTAACGTCAGTTCAATAAAGAACTGACGTTAAAAGTGAACATTTTAACGTCAGTTCGATAAAGAACTGACGTTATAAGTAAGTCTCTTCACTTTTAACGTCAGTCCCTACATCAACAGACGTTAAAAGTTATTTTAATAATTTTTTTATCTAGTATACGATTCCTTCCGCATTGCCTTCCTCAAAGTTTCAGTTTCACATGAATTGCTTTGATGTTTTGTGTTTCGTTTTGAAAACTAAAATATATGTGCGAAGTATAAGTTGAATCAATAACCCAAACCGGATCTCATTCATGAAGTGTAATACTGACCGATCGATACGAGAAGATTGAAAGGGTTTAAAATCCTATAAAAAGTTACATTGAAAGTGTTTAAAATCCTATAAAAATATACATTGAAAGTGATTAAAATCCTAAACAATAAATCTACATACCATCATAGAGTTTTATGAAATATTCGCAAAGGAAAACTATATAAACTCCGAAGACCTCGAAAAACTGGGGGGCATGAGAGAGCTCAAGAGAGAGGCAAAAACGGTGCACCGGATCCGTTTCAAGCAAAGGCAGTGGTTCCAGAGACTTCCAAGACGATCACTTGCTGCCAAAGCCGAGGTTTTGGAACTGTGACCCCGAGCACTCGATTAGCCCTCCAAAGAATGATTCTCCTGAAGGTGATAAGGTGAGCAACTCACACAATGTAATTTACTCGGACTTATCACCCATGCAATGTAATTTACTCAAACTCGAGAGTTGTTTGACCATTAAGACAAAGACCTTTGAGTCTAGGAATAGGAAGAAAGAGTGATGAAGTTAATCTCCACTACAGAGCCATATTGTGAAGCGAGAAAATTAAAAGGATGGAAGGAAGCTATTTATAGGAGCAGGGGATGAAGTTACTAAGCTATTCCGATTTTGTTGAAAACTTACCTATAAACTTAATGCTCATTAAGAGGATTGAGTTACAATGTGCATGGGTAAGTAGCACAAATGCACCAAAGGAATGAATGTTTTTGCAGATATCTATACACTTTTAACGCCGCTTTTTAAAAAACCGACGTTAAAAGTGTTTTTAATAAAAAATATTATTAATTGTTAACGCTCAGGTTTTTATACAACCGACGTTAAAATTTTAATTTTTACTTGATTAAATAAATAGGCGACGTAAATAATCCTATATATTATACACGTGCGAGAATGAATATTGGAAATAATGTAATTAATATACGGGAACTTGGCAGTCATCAAATAAGTTGACGTTAAAAATGAGGTGGTGGGTAAACTATTTGCGTCAGTTCTATAAATAACTGACGTAAATAATTATGAAACTCATTTCATTGGTTGTCATGTCCCTGTTGTCCCTCTTAACGCAGATCACTCTATATAGTACTACAGTTTATTTCTAAACCTTTTTTTTATACAAGTTTATTTTTAATTTTTATTAATTAGCTTGAATTAGTAAACAAATTATTGTGCAAATTAAAATAAATAAACACTTAACATAAAAAAAGTTATATGTATAATCAAATCGTATGACATTGAAGCGATTCATAAGTTAAAATTACATGATTAAAAGATAAAAAATTTCTGT
The DNA here is from genome assembly GCA_030762895.1 of Sophora flavescens. Classification (NCBI taxonomy): domain Eukaryota; kingdom Viridiplantae; phylum Streptophyta; class Magnoliopsida; order Fabales; family Fabaceae; genus Sophora; species Sophora flavescens. The sequence continues at coordinate 21,029,496 of CM061063.1, read as the reverse complement.
AACATAGCCCTAAAATATAAAAAAGTTTCTGCATCAACATCATTTTCTTCTCAGTCCTGTCATCAGAAACTCCAATGGATGCATCACCTCCCTCACTTGAATTCCAAGATGCAAAGTAAATCCTCAGTCACTAGCAAATGAAAGCAAAGTGAAATGGATCTTTGCATCTTTCTTCTTCAGTGGAGTTCCTTGATGCATCATCTTGAATCCACAATCACTTGCATCCAAAGCAAAGTGAAAGGGATGACGGGGATGAAATAAGGTGAGAGAATCACATTACGTGATTCACCCAACCTTAATATCCATGCAATGTAATTTACTCAAACTCAGAAGTTGTTTGACCATTAAGACAAAGACCTTTGAGTCTAGGAATAGGAAGAAAGAGTGATGAAGTTAATCTCCACGCCAGAGCCATATTGTGAAATAGAAAATTAATTAAAAGGAGATGGAAGCAAGGAAGCTATTTATAGGAGCAGTGGATGAAGTTACTAAGTTATTCTGATTTTCTTGAAAACTTATCTATAAATTTAATGCTCATTAAGAGGATTAGGTACAAAGGTGAATGGGTAAGTAGCACAGTACGTAGTCAAGGGAATGAATGTTACCTTTAACGTCCGTTGTGTAATACAACTGACGTAAGAAGTTGTGAGTGTTTTTAACGTCAGTTTCTTAATACAACTTACGTTAAATATATGACCTTTAACGTCAGTTATTACTAACAGCTGACGTAATAAGTGTGAGAGTTTTTAACGTCCATTTATTAATACAACTGACGTTAAATATATGATCTTCAACGTCAGGTTTTACCAAAAACTGACGTAAAATGTTGTTTTATTTTAATTATAACGTTTACCCCCGCGCGCCTTCTCCACTTCTCTACGTCTTTTCTCTTTTCATCACGCTCAACCCTCACTCTCGCTCTCACTCTCACTCTGCCCTAATCGCGCGCTCATCTCCACCGCAACCACCGCGAGGGCTTCTTCGCCACCACCGTGAGGTACACTCTTAACCCCTAACTCTGTCTTTCCCGCTCCTTCTTTGCAATAACTTGACATCTCTCTTTCCCCTGGCCTTCCCGCGCACTAACTCTCCTTGTCCCTCTGCTCTCAGTAACCACATCCAACGTTGGCCACCACTCGAGCTTCCTCCCCACCACCACGCGAGCGCCTATTTCTGGTGAGTCTTTAATTAGGGCACATTTTTTTATTCACGGTTTTGAGTGCATGCATGTTGCTCTGCTGGTTTGAAACTGTAGTCTCAGTAGTTGAAACTTGAAACTGTGAGTTTGAGTTGTTTGGAATGGCTCTATTTTTGGTTTTGAGTGTATGTTGAAACTGTAGTCTCAGTAGTTGTAACTTTAAACCGTGAGTTTGAGTTGTTTGGAATGTCTCTATTTTTGGTTTTGAGTGCATGTTGCTCTGCTGGTTGATCTGTCAGGGCCGTGATGCTCATCACGGCTAGGCCGTGATCAGTTCTGCCTATGAGGGTCTGGTTCAGTTGGCACGTTACGGCCGTGCCGTGACCGGTGCTTGGCAATCTTCAAAAACTATAGTTTTCAATCTCCGTATTGTCCTTATATTGGATATATAGATGTTTTGTATATCTACAGGACCTATCTAGTTATTTTTATTTATACTTATGTATTTATTTTGAGTTATAACCTATGTTAAGACATATATATTGTTTTTGAACAGGCATACATATGGATCAGTCAGATAGCCCACATGCACGGGAGGACACTGTTGGGGTTTCGCAGGACCCGATCACGCCTACGCCTGCTGATTCTAGTGTAAGTTTACATGCATGTTATATACTATCTTTAGTCCTTCTTGTTAATGTAAGTTTATAATGTTACAACCCTCTATTTTATCATTTTTTTTTTGTCCATACAGACATCACAGGCTCATAGGAAACGGGGTAGAGGAGCCACCTCGTTGAAGAAACTAGAGAAGGACAGGCAGAGCGGACAGAAGCTTGAGGTGTCCTTCGATGCTAATCTAAATGCCCAAGGACCCCGTGCTAAAGAATTTAATAAGTGGGTGTTTCTACAAGCGAAGCAGCACGTAAGCATCAACTACAACCAGGTACTATCTATCTGGGAAGAAGCGGCTTGATAAAATGTTCTCGGATTATCCCTGGATTGATCAGGATACTTGGGATATGTTTGCTAGGAGTCGACAGGATGAAGAATTTCAGGTTGGTTGATTAAGTTAATTTTGTATGCTTATTATAGATCATTTAACTATATTTAATTATGTGTTTTTGTTTGAATAGGCTAAGGCAAATAAGGGTCGGCAGAATCAGGCGAAGAACGTCCACCGCCACACCATGTCTCAGGGTGGGTACCATACTCGGATCCAGCAGATGATGGCGGATAGGCTGAGGGCGAAGCAGGAAGAGCACTCTGCTAGGATTGAAAGAGGAGAGGTGCCTGAGGGCACACCATCAAGTCCTCCGTCGGACATCGACCGCGAGGATGTCTGGTTAGCCGGCCGCATGACAAAGGCGGGATCTTTTAAAGCTGATGCCACTCGCGAAGTGGCAGATAAGATTGTAAGTAAATAATTAACTTGATTTCAATTGATATTTGTATAGATACTTGCAACACTTTTCACTTGCACGTTTTTTCATTTTTTTTCATTGTAGATGGATCTTAAAGCAAAATCCTCCCAGGGCGCATTCGTCCCTTCTGGACGGCAGGACGTCTTGATGACTGCTCTAGGCAAGAAAGACCATCCTGCTCGGGTTCTCGGTGTTCCTAGGAACGTGACCATCAAACAATATTATGGCAAGTCTGCTTCACGAAAGCGGGTGGTCAATGAAGCATCAATTTTGGCCGACATTACTCAAAGACCTCATGACCAACCCGGATATTACATCACATCTCGATGCAAGGCTTAATAGCCAACCCGAGAATTCAAGCAGCGCGCTTGCCAGAGAGCTTTCCTCCGTCGGTACATCCCAGGACACCGCAAGGCTTGCCAACGCTTCACATGTGAGCACAAAAGAGAGTTTTAGTATGGCACATGTGGAGGACGATGAGTTGGCAGCTAGGGAGCGGGAGTTGGAAGTCCAGCGCCATGAGCATGAGTTGGAAATGAAAAGGCGTGAGCTTGAGTTGGACTCCAAACGACGTGAGCTCGAAATGTTAGCAAAGGTATTTATTCATTATTAATGTCCAAAATAGTCAAATAATTACTTGTGTTTTTTTTAATTATCAAAAACTTATATATTTTATTTTCCTAAATCGAAGGCCAAGTCGACGTCGGTGTCATTTGTCACCTATAACTCGTTTGATCTCACTTGGTGAGGATTATGCGTATGAGATTTTTGAATGTCCATTGGAGCACGATGGATGGGTGGCACGCCCAGATCAACAGAGGATATTTTCCTTCGTTGGTGACAATCTCGGGAACGCCTGCAGAAATAACGTCTGGATGAACAGCAATGTCATCAGTCTGCGTGCACGTAAGTTAATTTTAATTTTATAACTTATTTATTTTTGGTATTTTTCCATTTAATAATTTATTTTAATTTCAATATATATATTATGTAATTAACATCCACACCCTTTTCATATCTTAGGTATCTCCATCGTCTTCAGCTTGATAAGGGCGTTGCATCAGTTTACGGTTTCTTAGATCCGTCAATCCTTCTGCCCGAGTTCTTTCTTGGCGATGCATTGAGTAAATACATAGGGAAGGTGTTGGGAGACAATCCGAAAGAATTATATCTGGCTCCCTCTTAGTATGAATGACCATTGACAGTTGTTGGTACTTCACCCGTCTAGGCATACTTGTCATATTCTTCTCGCTTTCTCCACCATGATCCGCCACCGAAGGTGGTGGAAGTCTAGAATATGTAAGTAACTAATCTTAAATTTAATTTAAGTTTTAATATCAGTTGTTTTTAGTTTATTACACACATGATAAATGATTTTGTTAATTGATCGACATGATTATTTGTTTATGATAGCGCTTGCGAAGGCGAGTAGCATAAGTTGCGCCAACGGGAGAAGTAGGACTTCTAAGGCTAAAGCAAATCCTGTATGGAACATCCTCAAGGTTTGGTAGTTTATTTATCAAATAATTATTATTATAATTACTAATTTATGTGTATATTCAACTGACGTTGAAATTAATTTTGTTGGTAGCCTCGATTTCAACCCGACGCTTGGTCGTGCGTCTATTATGTGATGCTTCATATGCTGAACATAGTCTCCGCATCTATTACGGATGGATGGAAGAAGGTAATATTTAAACAACTTGTTAAATTATATATTATAGTTTTGAAGATGACTTGCATTGATGTTATTGTTATTATTTGAACGTGTCTAGGCATTTATCGACCAATCGCCTATTGAACAAGATGAGTTAAGAGACTTGAGGATGCGCGTCACGAATTCTTCTTCAAGTATGCGGCTGAAAAAAGGAATTGCTAACATACCTCCGCACTACTTAGATAAATAGTTTTTTTGTTAGACTTTAGAAACTAATTAATAACATGTATATATATATCCTTAGATAGTTTTGTTTTTTAGACATTGGAACTAAAATTTATTTATATATATACATGGGTTTTGGTTTTAAGTCCCCCATTGTTCAATTTTCCTTTGCAATTCTGTAATGTGTGTGATATTCGTGTTCTTTGGGGTGAATGCGAGGGATAGGCGAGGGAGTTATATTTTAAAACTGAATTTAAAAAAAAAAAACTTATGAACGTCAGTTGTATCAAACAACTGACGTTAATAGTATTTTATAAAATATACAGTACTCTATTAACGTCAGTTGTTTATTACAACTGACGTTAAAATTAAACCTTTAACGTCAGTTCTTTAAAACAACTGACGTTAGTTTTAACAAAATCAACGTCCGTTGTATTAAAGAACTGACGTTAATAATTTTATTTTAACGTCGGTTTTGTTAAGGAACTGACGTTAATAGTGTTATATTTAACGTCAGTTCTCAACTGACGTTAAAATAGTAACTATTAACGTCACCGTATTTACGCGTCGTCGGTTTCGACGGCGTAAAATATCAATTTTAACTGACGTAAAAAGCACTTATTGCACTAGTGAGTTGGAGGTGGAGGTGGAGGTGGAGGAGGAGGGTTGAAGGTTCTGGACACTGGTCGAAGGTGTGGTGATGAACGAAGAGTAGAAGAAGAAATTAGGGATTTTGATATGATTTTCTATTAGAAACCCTTTTCAACGTGTTTTTGATTTTTGATTTTTTTAATTAATCTGATTTTAATTTTACAAAATTGACCTTGGGGCATAAAGGGTCAGAGATGTGTGAATGTTGATGATGTGTGTTCATTAAATGAGTTGTCATGTTATGATTGGGTCATATAAGGAGTGTAAAAATTACACTAAACTTATTAATGGCATCGGAGAATTCAACTAATTACAATTAATACTCATATAAATTTTCAAAAATATCCTTTTTAATTTAATTAATTTTGATGACCTATAATTAATGACAGTAATTAATAAGAGTAATATTAAAAATTAATACTTAATATGTATGAAAATTGATACATGTTTTTTAGATTTTAGACAAAAAAATAATTAATTTATTTCTTATACTATGGACCGAAGGGAGTATTATAATTTATCTCGGTGCGTGACAAGCAAGTAACGTAAAAAAGATCGAAAGGTACAAAATAGTACCAACAAGTCCAATCTGAATAAAAAAGAAAAGTTGTTTGCCACTACGTAATGCTGGCCTATAAAGATCAGGGTTAGAGCAAATATGCTATTCAAATCACTGGACCAAAAAGGCAAAAACAGGGCTTTCAACAAATGGGCTCGCGCGGGGCCATTCCCCCTCCCAATTTTGGAAATTAGCAACAGTAACTAATAATTATTTATAAGTGAAATTAATTTGTTCATGGTGAGAAATATATAATCAAGAAGAGGAATAGTTAAAATTAGAAGTGACTTTTATTTGTAGAAAAGCAGTCCCTTACTTTTGGTTACTAATTCAACAAAGAGAAGAAAGAAGGGGAAAGCGAGCAAAAGTGGCCCATGGGAAATTTCGAGAGGGTGATAACTTTTTGAAAATTATAGCACATCATGTACGTATCCATGTTTCCCACTCAAATCTGTGTCAACCAAGTTGGCCTAAAGCTAAAGCCTGTAACAACTAACAACAGTTCAAGGATATATTCACTTTGCCGTCTTTACAGATCACTTTCCAGTCTATTTCGGAAGTTCATGTGCAAACGCCACTTCTCCATTCAATTTTTTTTACAATATTTTTTAATGATTAGCTAATTGTTGATAATCTGCTAAACAAAATGAGTGGATTGCAACTCTAAATAATTCTTACTAATTGTGCAATCTAAGTGATTCAAATCTTGAAAGAGTTGGAAGAATAAAGGCAGCAGTTGTATTTTTTTTTTTGGTTGATAAAATGCAGCAGTTGTATATTTACTTACAAAGTACTTTGGTAGTTAAATTATCCGGCACATCCATACAGTATAACTTTTTTTTTTTGGTGGATACACAGAGTATAACTTGTAATATATAGTGTTTGTGAAGCTAATTTATATGTAGTTTTAAAAAAGACATTATATAATTAATATTGATATTCAATAGTAGCACTTAATAAATACGTGTGCCACTGGTACTGTTGAGATTTTTTTCTTTTAATGTGATACGGTTAAGAGTCAAACAAATACATCATATAACTAAAATATCAAAACGGATTGGCTCATGCTGCTGCTCCTGTACAGCACCGCTCCTGCGAGATCCGACGGTCCAACTGCGAAGCGAAGGGTGGGACCAGCTGCTCCTGCTCCCAGAGAGACGATCCGACGGGCCAGCACGGCAGCAGGCTGCTCTTGCCACTAGAGCGAATCCGGGTCCCTAAAATATTATGTAAAACTATGCCATTTTCTTCTCGCTCTCCTCCTTACGAAGAGTTTTTATTGTTACTTTTTTTTATTAGTTTTGATTATATATATATAAATAGTTTTTTTTTGTAACACACACACACATATATATATATATAAATAGTTATTTCAAGTTTTTATTAATTAGATAATAAATCATGCATGCTAGTACATAAGCCTGACTCCAGACATTTGAATTTTTAGAGGTACCGAACAAACTCCCACAGGAGATTAGTCTCAGGTTGGCGATGGAATACTCCTCAAAGTAGATCGAAAAAAAATGCCCAACTTTAGTTAATAGCTGTCGCGGGATAAAATATATACAATATCGAAAACGTACGTTAGATGTATATATAAAATTTTGTACATATTCCTCAAAAAATTAAATATTAATAGGATGAAAAATAAAGAAGAGACAAAAATCAAAAAGTAAATAAATTGTGATAACTAAATTTCTGTGAGGTCAGTAAAAAATGTCAGCGTAAATAATATTGATCACTAAAAAGTCTAACAATGTACCAATGCACTGATGAAATAAAATAAAGTAAATAGATAATCAAACGTAAATTAAATTAAAGAGGAAACCATGGATTTCCGACAAGGAGCACAAGTGCAAACACCTTCAAACAAGAACAATGAACTTATAAAGCCTATAACAACACAAACTCCCAAGAGAAAAAGCTAGTTCTTTAGAGAAGTTGGACAGGTGAAAAATTACAAAGTATGCAAGATTCTGGAAGGGAAAGTTAAAAACAAAGTCCACATTATTTCCATCATATTCATTCTCACATGGCTAGCAAATAGCTAGCTATCCACAAATTAAGCAGGCAAAGTGTACCAACTCATCAACCTTGCCTGGAATTAGGCTTATAGCTATCTAGCTAGGCACCATATGCATGCTATATAGCAAAGGCACTGCTTGTAAACAAAATAATCATGTGTAGATATTTATAGCCAATTCAATTAGGGTTTCCATACTGATGTCCAAATTACTGGTTCCTCCTTCCATGTCAAGTAAATTCCAGAGACATGATCATCTTCTTGTGGCACCGCAAGTGACCACCCTGCAGGGTACCTTTTGAGCAATGCCTTAACATCATCCACAACATCATCGCTGAACCCAACTGGGGAAAACACCTCCTTAAGCCTCTCACACCACTGTGTTCCTCTCTCTCTTCTCTCACAATAATAATCTCCAAATTCATGATCACTACTACTACTACTATTGCAAGCCAAAACCCTAACTATGCTTCTTGAACACTCCCTCTCTAGCATCAACCTCTCATTACTTATTGGGGGAAAACTCTCCTCTAGCATCTCAAAGTAGAGTGTGTAAAACCTGAGACACTCTTCAAAGCTCTTCACAAAGTCATCATTTCTTGAGCTGCAAAAATCAGCTTCTTCCTCAACAATAGTGACCACTCTAGGATTAAGAGACTTGAACATGCGAATCACAGCACCCCTTTCTTCTTCTTCCACTCTTCTCAATGCCCCAATACAGTTCACAGCAACAGCTTCATCCTCTTGAACTCCTAACCCTTCTTTGTTGAGCTCTCCAAGATGATCTACCCCATTAATCACGTTGAACTCAAAGGGCACCCCCATTAGTCTTGCAAACTTGTCCATTCTCTGACCAACTTCCTTCATCACAGACCCTTTTGTGGTTGCTATGACAGTGAGCTTCAAGCTAGGAGTTTCATCATTTCTTGTGGCCAAGGCTTCCAAAAGAGTAGGCCATTGAGTGCAAAGGGTGTTGCTTATATCAATTATGTGGAGTTTTGTCTCTCCTTCTAAGGCTTCCAAAATGGCACCATTTGAAGCTACATGTCCAAAAGTTGTCCAAGGACTCACCTCTTGGAACTTGAGGATTAACTTTCTAGCTGAATCGAAGGAGTGGCTTTTCTCAGCCACTGAGGTTAGGGTGTTGTAGCACCTTAAGCCAGATTCTGTGGCCTTGCAAAATAGAGCTTGCAAGAAGTAGGAAGCTAGTTTTTGCTCACAATCTCCATAAGGGGAAGAAAGCTCGTTTAACATCCATAGAAGATGGTGGGTTTTGGATGAGTCCCTATCAGAGATTGCTCTAGCACACTCCTTAAGAAGCTTTGAGGCCCATTTTGTTCCATCCTCGTGACATGGCTCAATGGAGAGTGAAGAATTACGGCTTGTGGATGTGTGACTATTGTTTTGAGGGTGGTTGCTGTGGTGCATGTCTTGGTCGTCTATGGAGGATGCTGCTTCATCACCAACGTAGTACTGCTGGTTGTTGTTGGAGAAAATATTATTGTAGTGTGTTCTCTTTGCTATGTAAAGATCACTTATGTCCATCTTTACTATTATGGTATGGGCAAGTTCCCTTTGACTCCTTTTGAACTCAAAGGAACCTGTGCTGTGAGAAATTCCAACCTCTTTTGATGTCATAAATAAATAAGGCCAAATACAAAACCGTGGTTTGGAAATTATATATATAGATAGGGGTCATTGTCACATTGTTAGTATTCAAATAGATATAGCTATCATTGTGGGTGTATATATATACAAGAGATAATGTAGTGCTAATAAATAAGTACTTTGAGGTGGGGATACTACGTGGTAGTTTAGGGATTATGTGTTACCTTCAGACTGCACAAAATAGTTATGACACATTAATTCCAATATATATTTGATCAGGTTTGTCCGTTGTTAATTGTTATGTCTTCTTTGAGCAGATTAATAAAGGAAGAAACATGTTGCTACAAATGAATTATGCTACTAGCTAAAACATGCACCAGTGACTCTGTTAAAGATCAACTCAATTAAGTAGAACTACATATATAGTTGTGCATATGGTAGATAATATAGTTTATAATACTTTTGAGAAAACAAATGAAGTTGTAGCCTAAAAAAGGAAGAAAAGTAATATAGAAAGTAGAAACCATGTAAGTTGCCGACAAAGTTTAATATTGCGGCTCCATATTTCCAAGGACTTATTTTCTCCCTTCTGTTGCTCTGAATTGAACGCCCCACTACAGCAAAAAGCTAGGCATATATGTCTAGCTAGCAGTCTGTTAAATTATTATTTTTATCACTATATGTGATGATGGGTATTCGACGTCATATGCTAATCATAACACATTATTTTAATTAGATAGTTAAGATTTGGTAGTTAGGATAACACCGATATGGATGATTAACCTTTTTTTTTTTTCTGGTTGAAGAGATATGGATGATTAACTGTTACATATTACTTGTTACTTGTGGAAAGCAGTAGTAATAATATTGTTTCACAACTATATAGTTGCATGTCATTATAAAAAATAAAAAAAAAACTATATAGTTGCATGTATATTAATCAAGCTAGCTAGCCAGCTTTATTTGTTTGTTTAAATCAAACATCTAATTAGCTATAGCATAGGATATTAGAACACCTAGACTTAGGAGATGAAAGGAACCCACCAATTCTAGTTTAATCACACAAGTGGCTTTGGAAGCGACAGAACATACATTCCTACACCACATATGTGGGCGTGGAATCCTCAGTCACTGAATGGCAATCAGATAATTCTAACAGAAAAATAACAAACAACATATTTCTTTAGGGAATGCAAACAAATAGATGTTGATAAAGGCTATAATGCACTTGATAAATACTATGAGTGTCTTTGGTAAGGGAATTTATATATGGAGAGAGAAAAATATCATTATTTGATAAGTGTATAACTTATAATTAAGCTACTAATTAAAAATGACAATATTTTATCCTACCTAATTAATACTTTTATTTACCGTCTTAGTGTCAAATAATTCTAAAAAATCTTACATACTCCTCTGTCAGTAATAATCATAGGTAATATAAGATAAATTTATATATTTTAATTATTACTTTATTATTTAATAGCTATATATATGCACATAATAATAATAATAATAATAATAATAATAATAATAATATTATTATTATTATTATTATTATTATTATTATTATTATTATTATTATTATTACATATATATTTCTCATAAGCGTTGATGAATGTTTTTATATTGTTGGCTGCTTGCTTATTAATTTACATGAGACTAGCTATGAGACAACAATAATGACAGAGATGTGTGACCTCCGTTCCGTTTTGATTGGTACAGCTTGAGGGTATATGTCACCTTGTAAAGTTCAGAACAAAAGAAATTGATTGGTCATGAGAGCTATGTCACAATTCTATACTCTCAAGTCTCAACCTCGATCGTCATGTTTTGGGGTGTGTGTGTGTTTTCTTTTGTTCAAGGGGCCAGAAGGCCAATGTTTTGGTATGCTTTTAATATTTGGTTTTGTCCGATTTCTCTGATTTTTGTTAGCATTCCCATTGGTTACGGTGGTTATGTTATAAGAATTTCCCGAAACTTCAATCCACGAATCACAGTTCATCTCAGTGTTTCAATTAGCAGAAGTAACAACATTTTTATTAAAAATTAGGAAGAGAAAGAAAAGTAATGGCATCACACAATTTCATATTGCATGATGCAGCATTTTTGAATTTTTATATATTATATATTTGGTTTCGTATGACTTTATTTGTTAATATGTTAGCATTGTGGATCATCAATGAGCTAAAGCTAACTGATTGGAGATCAAGCTTGACTGTGATATTGTTGAATAATAGAAAGTGATATCAGTTTGAAAGTTAGTTACATTCAGTTGTAACTGTTTTAGGCTTTCCCTTTGTGCATATTGATATAGAAGTCTATCTGTTTGTACATTCAGCAGTAGTATAAATAGTCATTGCTAGCTATAGGTGTGAATATAGAGTGATTGTATCTCAGATTTCAGTAAAGACCTGTATTCAGTTTTGCTTAATAAGATTGACTCAGTGTGGATGTAGGGGTTTTTGGATCTCAACCCTGAACCACGATAAAGTGTGCCTTGTACGTTCATCCCTTTCTTTCTCTGTTAAACTCGGTTTTCTTTCTTGCTCTCAACACAAGTGTGTGCGTGTGTATTCTGTTCTGCTATCAGTCCAAAGACTGACACACAACATAGTTCGCAACAATTGGTATCGGTAGCTATTCGATTGGGGCTTATTCCGCAATAGGCACCACAAAGTTTGATGTTGAAAAGTTCAATGGTGACAATGATTTCAGCCTATAGAGGATCAAGATGAAGGCCCTTCTTGTCCACCAAGGACTCGAAGATGCCTTGACAGGAGAGTCCAAACTTCCTGTGACCCTGACAGAAAGAGAAAAGAAAGAACTGATCAAGAAAGCTCATAGCACCATAATTCTTTCCTTTGGCGATGAGGTTTTAAGGGAAGTCGCGGATGAGACCACTGCATCAGGTGTTTGGCTTAAGCTTGAAAGCTTGTACATGACCAAATCATTGACTGACAAGTTGTATATGAAGAAGAGGTTTCATTAGCTGAAGATGGAGGAGGGCTCATCAATCAAAGAACATGTTTCTCTATTCACCAAGGCAATTCTTGATTTGAAAAACCTTGATGTGAGGATTGATGAAGAGGATCAAGCAGTAATGTTGCTATGCTCTCTGCCTCCATCCTTCGAGAATTTGGTAGACACCATGCTATTTGGGAAATAAACACTCACCCTTGAAGAGGTTAAGGCTACCCTTAATTCTCCAGAGAACTGAAAAAGAGAATCAATGATATAAAGGGAGAAGGAAGGGATGTTGAGGGGCTGCTAGCTCGAGAAAGAACTGACAAGAAAGAATCAAGGAGCAAGAATCATAAAAGATCAAAGTCCAAATACAAGAAAAATTGCTACTATTGTCATAAGGATGGGCATTATAGAAGGGAGTGCCCTGAGAGGAAAAAGAAGAATCAGAAAAACCAAGAATCCAATGATGTAGCAGTAGTTGTTGATGGGTATAAAAGTGCTGATGTCCTTGCAGTATCAACTAATCACTGCGTTGATGAGTGGATTCTTGAATCAGGTTGCTCTTTTCATATGACTCCTAATCAAGAATGGTTTCAGTCATATAAAGAAGTTGATGGAGGAAAGGTCTTGATGGGAAATAAACAGGCATGCAAGGTAGTTGGCTTAGGAACTGTAAAAGTGCAATTAGCTGATGGTTCTATGAAGTCGCTCACGAGTGTGAGGCATGTTCCAGATCTGAAAAGAAATCTTCTCTTCCTAGGAATGCTAGATCAAGCAGGCTACACATTCAAAGGAGAAGGTGGAGCTTTGAAGGTTACAAAGGGGAACCTGTTGATCCTTAAAGGCACCAGAAAGCATGGCCTCTATAGACTTCAAGGTAACACTATCCCAAACTCAGCTAGCCTAGTTTCTGTATCCGCTAATATCTCCACAAAGTTATGGCATTATAGGCTGGGACATGTGAGTGAAAGAGGATTGTAAGAATTGCACAGATAGGGTTTAATTGGTAAAACAAACTTTGAAAAAATAGGTGATAAGCCTCTGGCTCATCTAGTTTTATGGCTAGTATGACCAGGGTTTTTTGCTAATTATATCTCATTTTCACCCAAATTAGATTAGATTGTCCTCAAGCAAGGTTTTGAGTCTCTAAAGTATTTTTAGGTTAATTTAGCCAGTTTTGAGTCAAATAAAGCACTTATGGCTATTTTGTTGTTTTCAGGTTAAGTTAGAAGTCAAGAGAATAAAGAATCAGAGGGAATCTCAAGTCTGGAGGTATTCGCCTAGCGAGAATATTCTCGCCCCGCGAACCTGAAAGCCAGCAGAACAGTGAAAATGTCATCCTCTCTGGTTCGCCCCGCGAACAACACCTCGCCTCGCGACCCTGAAGGCTGACTGTTCCAGAGAAATGCAACCCGTTCTGTGTCGCCTCGCGGATACATGTCTCGCCTCGCGAGACTGAAGGCCAGAAGCATGACTGTTCTATTCCTCGCCACGCGAGTAGTACTTCGCCCCGCGAGAAGACCAAACGTTGCTGACTCTTCATGATATTCGCCTCGCGAGCGAGTGTTCGCCTCGCGAGTGGGCTAAATTTCTGAATAGTATAAATGGCTGTTCTGAACAGATTGGAAGAACTTTTGCTTCTCCATAGTTTTTACATTTTTATGTGTGTTTCGTTTTCTTTATGGAGAACTAATTTTCTAGATTAATCTACTGTAATTGATTTCCATCATACTTGAGGTTCTTGTAATTCCTGTTTTGTATGCTTTTCCCTTTTCAATACTATATTATGCATTTCTGTTTGTTTAATTCAGGAGTGTGTAGTGTTGTGTTGATTCATTTCAGTGATATTATGTTCCTATACTTAATCGCGTTTGTTTAATTCGCGTGTGTTCATTCATGTTCGTTTAGTTCATGAGGGCTTAACCCCGTTTGTTTAATTCGGGAATAGGAACATATATCCGTAGCAGCAATTTCGTTTGTTAATTGTTGCTACAACTGAAAGGGGATTAGAATCTGCTTAGGGCTTGGAATTACATGGATCGATGATAGTTGTGAAATCGAGAACAGTAGATTAATCATCCTCCATTATTTGATAATCTTTTCAACTTGCTCTGTTTTATTGTTCTGTTTTTGCATTGTTTTCCAATTGCAATTCAAACCCCCCCCCCCCAAAAAAAAAAAAAAACTGATTTTTGTGGTAAATAACAAGTCAAGAGTCCTTGTGAGACGACATCCGAGTTGTCGCCCTAAACTACATTTTTGTAAACCGCTCGTTCTTTTTGACGCGTGCGCGACAGCGCGACCAAAAATTGGCGCCGTTGCCGGGGACTCTTGTTTGTTATTTTTCGCAAATTTTTTTCCTTTCTTTTATTTTCTGTTTTTGTTTTGAATTGGTCTGGCTACTAGATCTACTTGCCCTGAATTGTGTGATTTTGATCCGGAAATTGAAAGAACACTGCACACACGCCGTAGAGAAATTCGGGCTATCACTAGTAGTGATTCTAATTCCAAAACTGTTTTTGACAATATGGGTGACCAAAGGACATTAAGACAGCTTGCTGCCCCTGATGTAAATTATAATGGCTTGTGTATTGCATATCCTGGTGCTGATACTCCTTTTGAATTAAAATCTGGTTTCATTCACTTGTTGCCAAAGTTTAATGGTCTTGCAGGTGAGGATCCACACAAGCACTTGAAGGAATTCCAGGTTGTCTGCTCCACAACCTCGAGATCAGAGGGAGTAATCGAGGATAGCATCAAGTCGAAAGCTTTTCCGTTCTCACTCCAGGAGCCGCAAAGGATTGGCTATTATATCTTGAGCCAAACTCTATCACCACCGGAATGAATTGAAGAGGGTTTTCTTAGAGAGATATTTTCCTGCTTCGAGTTGCGTCAATAAGGAAGGAAATATGTGGCATCGAGGCAAGGAATGAGTCGTTGATCGAATATTGGGAAAGATTCAAGCATTTGGTATCCAGATTGCCCCAAAGATCAGTTTACGAAGCGACTTCTTATCCAGTATGTTTATGAAGGGTTACTGCCGATGGATAGGAATATTTTGGATGCTGCTAGTGGGGGAGCACTTGTTGATAAGACCCCAGCTGCTGCCAAGCAACTCATTGAAAATATGTCACTGAATTCCCAGCAGTTTACTACCAGAAGAAATTCTGTTGAGACAAGAGGTGTGCATAAGGTCCATTGCTCTTCGTCCAACCAGGCCCTCGAGAATAGAATGGATGAGCTCACTTCTTTTGTAAGGCAATTGGCAATAGACAGGGTTCAGCCTGCAAGGTTATGTGGCATATGCAATTCTCCTGAGCACCCATATGATGCATGCCCCATCCAGAAAGAAGCGTTCGTCAGTGAAGCACCTCAAGCTTATGCAGTAAATCCCTATAATCAAGGAAACAGTCAGAACCGGTACAGCACTCCATACCTCTCTACAAATAGGTACCATCCCAATTGGAGGAATCATCCTAACCTTCGGTATGGGAACTCATCCCAACAACAACCGATGGCAGCACCACAGAATCCTCCTCAGGTCCAATCTTCTGCACCTTCCGGACCTTCATTAGAGGACATGTTCAAGCGAATGACTGAACAAAATCTACAGTTGCAGCAGCAAATTGGACAGTTCCAGGCACAGTTCCAGGCCTCACAGGTACAGTATCAGCAGCGAACAGATGCTAGCATTCAAGATTTGAGGACACAAGTTGGACAGCTTGCCACTTCCATAAATAACATACAGCAAGCTCAAGGGACAACCCAGCTACCTGCACAGACAGTGATAAATCCCAATGCCTCCAACCCTAATGTGAGTGCCATTGCTCTGAGATCTGGAAGAGTTGTTGAGGCGTCCTCTGAAAAAGATGAAGAAATTGTTGAGGTAACTCCTGAGCCTACTGTTGATGTTGAAGCTGAGAAGGTATACATCCCACCAATCCCCTTCCCACACAGAGTACAGAAAAATAAGAAGATTGGTGGCGAAGACAAGGAGAGGGAGATTTTAGATGTGTTCAGAAAGGTAGCTGTGAATATTCCCCTTCTAGATGTGATCAAGCAGGTGCCTAAGTATGCCAAATTTCTGAAGGATCTCTGCACCAACAAGAGGAAGTTGAAGAATAATGAGAGAGTTGATTTGGGAAGAAATGTTTCAGCTCTTATCCAGTCTAAGCCTGCACCAGAAAGAGTTGCTGTTTTAGCCCCTACTCAGGCACTACCACAAAAGTGCAAGGATCCGGGCACTTTTACTATTCCATGCACTATTGGGGACAGGAAATTTGAAAATTGCATGCTGGATTTGGGAGCCTCCATAAATGTCATGCCTACTTCTATTTTTAATAACCTTGATCTTGGTCCCTTGCAATATACAGGTATCACTATCTAGTTGGCCAACAGGACCAGTGCCCGCCCCACGGGAATGGTAGAAGATGTGCTAGTACAAGTTGATGAGTTGATCTTCCCTGCTGACTTCTACATACTGGACATGGCAGGAGAGACACATTCCAGTAAATCACCAATCATCCTGGGCAGACCATTCATGAAGACCGCTAAGACTAAGATTGATGTTGATGATGGGACCATGTCTATGGAGTTTGGTGATATTGTGGCAAAGTTTAATATCTTTGATGCAGGGAGACATCCATTGGAGGAGCACTCCGTTTTCCACATAGAGCTGCTTTCTGGGATTATTGCTGACACCCATGAGGACCTTGTTCTTGATTTTCCATTTATTTCTGGCTTTGATGATATTTCTTCATGTCCTGATTGTACTAACACTAACCATTGTGTGGTGTGTGCTGAAATTGCTGCATGTTTAGCAGGTGATGGATTTGTCAGTGCGGTGAATGAGGCAAGTGCAGAAGATGAAGCAGCACCGGAGACCCTCCCTACCTATTTGCCACCTCCCCCTGCGAAACCACCAGAGGGACTGGATTTTGCACCATGGCCAGTTCAAGGGGTTGAACCCCAATTTTATTGGGAGGACTTTGTTGAGGAAGCGGTCGTCTTTGAACCAAGAGTAAGTGATAAGTCCGCCGCATTGGGCAAGGTCACCATCATTGTCAAGTGCTCACTCATATATCAAGGCTGCAAGTTATGGGACCATGGAATGAACTCCCTCTCCTTGGCTTTATGCTACAAGCAATGGGATCCAGGCGGAAGCTCCTACACTGCCACCTGATCAGGGAGTACCCTTTCCTTTCCCTCACTTTGATTTTATAGTCATGTTGTTTCATTAGGGACAATGCATGTTTTAAGTGTGGGGGAGGGAACTAGTTGTAGTTTTGTCTTGTCTTTCTTTTATCTCTTGAATAAATTGTGTTGAGTCTTATGTTGGCAAGTTTGATTGATTTTGATTGATTTTGCACAGATTGATTGCATGATTTATGTGATGATTCCCCCTAGGTTGAACAATGGATTTCTTGAAAAAAAAATTGTTTTTGAAAAGTGATCCCCATATGATTGAAAACTGAACTTTGGGATTTTGTTGTGATGGCATGATGTATGATAAGTTTGGGGTGAAGGGAAGCACACACTAGGGATAGAATCTCTGTCAAACAATTTGCAAAAACTGTCCAGGTGAGGATTTGAGCCTCCAACATGTTTTTAACTGTGTGAAATCACTCTTAAGTTGCACTTTAATTTCCCGATTTTGCTTGAATCTCTTTATGGTTTGCATGTTTATGTGTTTGCTTCAAATGATTTAGGAATTTTCTTTGTAAATAACTACTTAGCCTAAAATAACCATCCCTAATGCATGTTCCATAGTTAGCCCCATTGAGCCTGATTAGCTTGTTAATTCTTGATAACCTCATGTTATGAGCTCAAAAATCTGAAAAATCATGTTAACCCGATCTTAGAATTAGGAGAGCATGGAATCTTAGTAAGAGATTGGTTGCAAGAAACTAAGTTTGGGGTGGCTACAAGGATGTGACATGTCATTTTGGGATTGAGAAAAAGAAAAAAAAATAATAAAAAGGTTGGAGCCAAAGGCAAAAAAAAAAACAAAGAAAGAAAGAAAGAAAAATATATAAAAAGTGCAAAAATTTCAAAAAGGATATTGAAAGAAAAGAGGCTGTAGTCACCCAAGGCATAAAGAAAAATGAAAAAAAAGGAACTTGAGTGGAAATTCAAAGTGTAAAATGTTCATGCTCTCTTAGTTCCTAGGGACTTCAGCCTAGTACCTTTGTATATCCTACCCTTAGCCAGGCCCCATTACAACCATAAAAGACCTTTTGATATTGCATGCATGTTTTCTGTGGGAATCATTTTGAGATGAAAATCAAATTTATGGGAAGTGCTCTTAAAAGTGAATTTGAGTGAAATGTTGTTAACCTGACACAAACTGAGCGATTGAGTGAACACTAAATGCCCTTGTGAGGAAGGCAGTTGTTTGAATTTGGTGATCTCCCTCTTGTGTGTAACTGGATCCCTTGCTTAGATTAATGATTGCTTGAATGATGAATTTCTCAATTGTTCAGAACAAATGATTGTGGGGATTGCTTTGTTTGAAAGGGGGGAACATTGAAAGAAAAACTGTTTTGATGTATTGCTTGAAATTTGTGCAAGGTTGATTGAATCTTTTAAGCTTGCCATGTCTTGAGTCTTTTTGATTTTTGAGTTGTAGTTTGCTTGGGGACAAGCAAAGTTTAAGTTTGGGGTATTTTGATAAGCCTCTGGCTCATCTAGTTTTATGGCTAGTATGACCAGGGTTTTTTGCTAATTATATCTCATTTTCACCCAAATTAGATTAGATTGTCCTCAAGCAAGGTTTTGAGTCTCTAAAGTATTTTTAGGTTAATTTAGCCAGTTTTGAGTCAAATAAAGCACTTATGGCTATTTTGTTGTTTTCAGGTTAAGTTAGAAGTCAAGAGAATAAAGAATCAGAGGGAATCTCAAGTCTGGAGGTATTCGCCTCGCGAGAATATTCTCGCCCCGCGAACCTGAAAGCCAGCAGAACAGTGAAAATGTCATCCTCTCTGGTTCGCCCCGCGAACAACACCTCGCCTCGCGACCCTGAAGGCTGACTGTTCCAGAGAAATGCAACCCGTTCTGTGTCGCCTCGCGGATACATGTCTCGCCTCGCGAGACTGAAGGCCAGAAGCATGACTGTTCTATTCCTCGCCACGCGAGCAGTACGTCGCCCCGCGAGAAGACCAAACGTTGCTGACTCTTCATGATATTCGCCTCGCGAGCGAGTGTTCGCCTCGCGAGTGGGCTAAATTTCTGAATAGTATAAATGGCTGTTCTGAACAGATTGGAAGAACTTTTGCTTCTCCATAGTTTTTACATTTTTCTGTGTGTTTCATTTTCTTTATGGAGAACTAATTTTCTAGATTAATCTACTGTAATTGATTTCCATCATACTTGAGGTTCTTGTAATTCCTGTTTTGTATGCTTTTCCCTTTTCAATACTATATTATGCATTTCTGTTTGTTTAATTCAGGAGTGTGTAGTGTTGTGTTGATTCATTTCAGTGATGTTATGTTCCTATACTTAATCGCGTTTGTTTAATTCGCGTGTGTTCATTCATGTTCGTTTAGTTCATGAGGGCTTAACCCCGTTTGTTTAATTCGGGAATAGGAACATATATCCGTAGCGGCAATTTCGTTTGTTAATTGTTGCTACAACTGAAAGGGGATTAGAATCTGCTTAGGGCTTGGAATTACATGAACCGATGATAGTTGTGAAATCGAGAACAGTAGATTAATCGTCCTCCGTTATTTGATAATCTTTTCAACTTGCTTTGTTTTATTGTTCTGTTTTTGCATTGTTTTCCAATTGCAATTCAAACCAAACCCCCGCAAACTGATTTTTGTGGTAAATAACAAGTCAAGAGTCCTTGTGAGACGACATCCGAGTTGTCGCCCTAAACTACATTTTTGTAAACCGCTCGTTCTTTTTGGCGCGTGCGCGACAGCGCGACCACTAGGTTTTTGTGAACATTGCATATATGGAAAACAAAAACGTGTAAAATTTCTTAATTCAACTCACACTACAGACAACATTGTAGATTATGTGCATTCTGACATATGGGGACCTGCTAGAGTTTTTTCACTAGGGGGAGCAAGATACTTTGTCACTTTCATAGATGACAAGTCAAGAAAGGTATGGGTTTATCTACTTAAACACAAGAACCAAGCCTTTAAACATTTTAAACAATGGAAGTCCTTAGTTGAAAATCAAACTGGAAGGTATGTGAAAGTGTTAACAACAGATAATGGATTGGAATACCTTAGTGAAGAATTCTCTGATTTCTGTAAAAGCAGCAGCATTCAGAGACATAGAACAGTAAGATTAACACCTCAACAAAATGGTCTTGCTGAAAGGATGAACAAGACCATTTTGGAGAGTGTTAGATGTATGTTGTCTAATGCAAAGTTGCCTAAAAACTTTTGGGGGGAAGCAGTCAGCACTGCATGCTATCTAATAAATAGGTGTCCATCAGCTGCTATAGGTTTTAAAACACCTGAAGAATTATGGACTGGTAAGGCACCAAATTATGATAATTTGAGAATCTTTAGCAGTACTGCATATGTTCATATAAATGAAGGAAAATTAGAACCAAGATCCAAGAAGGGAATTTTCCTTGGATATCCTGAGGGAGTGAAAGGCTATAAGATATGGCTAACTGAGCCTACTGGTCCTAAGTCCATAATTAGTAGAGATGTTGTGTTTAAGGAAGAAGATATGTTAGATGATGAGGAGAAAGTGATGTCTCCTAAGCAGTGTACTTCTCCAGATCAAGGAGTGCATTTTGAGGTGGAGGACACTGCAGAAAAATCTTTTTTGCAGGAAGAATAAGAATTTCAACCTGTTGCAGAAATCATTCCTCAAACAGATGATCCAATCACATCCTATAATTTGGTAAGAGACAGGACAAGAAGGCAAATAAAAGCACCTCAAAGGTATGGTTATGCAGACCTTATAGCCTATGCTTTGGATGTGGAACTTGAGTATAAAGACTCTGATCCCACTAGCTACAAGGAAACTACCTCAAGTATTGACAAAGAACATTGGATTGTAGCCATGACTGAAGAGATTGAATCACTCATGAAAAACAAAACCTGGGAACTAGTGGATAAACCTGACAACAAAAGAATTGTGGGATGCAAATGGATATTCAAAAGGAAACCAGAAGTTCCAGGAGTGGAGAAGGGAAGATACAAAGCTAGACTTGTGGAAAAAGGCTTCACACAAAGGGAAGGAGTAGATTTTAATGAAATCTTTTCTCCAGTGGTGAAGCACACAAGCATTAGGATAATTTTGACTCTTGTTTCTGTACATGATCTTGAACTAGAACAAATGGATGTAAAAACTGCCTTTTTACATGGACAATTAGAAGAGAAGATCTACATGAAACAACCTGAAGGTTTTGAGGTAAATTGCAAGGAACACCAAGTCTGTTTGTTAAAGAGGTCCCTTTATGGTCTCAAACAATCTCCTAGACAATGGTACAAGAGGTTTGACACATTTGTCATCTCAAATGGATATAACAAAAGTTCTTATGATAGCTGTGTTTACTTTAAGAAAACTAATTCAGACTGTTTCATTTATCTTTTACTTTATGTTGATGACATGCTGATTGTAAGTGAAGATAAGGATGCAATCAGCAAGTTAAAACAGTTGCTAAGTTCTGAGTTTGAAATGAAAGACTTAGGTGCAACAAGGAAAATCTTAGGCATGGAGATTTCCAGAAAAAGAGATGAATGCCTATTATTTTTATCTCGGTCCAGCTATGTGGAGAAGCTGCTCAAAAGGTTCAATATGTCCACTGCTAAACCAGTATCTACCCCTATTGCTGCTCATTTCAAACTCTCAGTTGATCATTCTGCTAAATCAGAAGAAGAATTCAAATATATGGAAAACATTCCTTACTCAAATGCCACTGGAAGCTTGATGTATGCCATGGTCTGCACAAGGCCAGACCTGGCATACTCAGTAAGTATAGTCAATAGCTTTATGGCCAATCCTGGAAAGCAACATTGGCTTGCTGTTAAGTGGATTTTTCGATATTTGAGAGGAACACATTCTGTTGGTTTGGTTTATGGCAAAAGGAATGAAAATTCAGAAGGCATTTCGAGTTATGTTGATGCGGACTTTGCGGGGAGACCTTGACAAAAGAAGGTCTTTGACTGGATTCTTGTTTACTCTACATGGAAATGTGGTAAGTTGGAAGGCCAATTTACAATCAATTGTAGCCTTTTCTACCACTGAATCGGAGTATATAATCCTGACTGAATCTAACAAGGAAGCCTTATGGTTAAAAGGCATTATCAGTGAGCTTGAGGGATCAACATTCCCTGTGACAATTTGGTGTGATAGCCAAAGTGCTATTTGTCTTTCTAAAAACCAAGTGTTTCATGAAAGAACAAAACACAT
Source organism: Sophora flavescens (assembly GCA_030762895.1). NCBI lineage: Eukaryota > Viridiplantae > Streptophyta > Magnoliopsida > Fabales > Fabaceae > Sophora > Sophora flavescens. The sequence continues at coordinate 21,006,861 of CM061063.1, read as the reverse complement.
AGACATAAGGCTACATTTTATAAGAGATATAATTTCTCAACAGTTGATAGAAATAAGAAAGGTTGCTAGTGAAGATAATCCAGTTGACATGCTTACCAAGTTAGTTTCAGGAACTAAATTTACACATTGTTTGAATTTGATTAATGTTCGAAATTGCAGGATATGAGTCTCTTCAAGGGACTGGCAGAGTCAACTTAGCTAAAGATTGAAGATCCAAGGTGGAGAATGTTAATATGTTAGCATTGTGGATCATCAATGAGCTAAAGCTAACTGATTGGAGATCAAGCTTGGCTGTGATATTGTTGAATAACAGAAAGTGATATCAGTTTGAAAATTAGTTACATTCAGTTGTAACTGTTTTAGGCTTTCTCTTTGTGCACATTGTGATATAGAAATCTATCTGTTTGTACATTCAGCAGTAGTATAAATAGCCATTGCTATAGGTGTGAATATAGAGGGATTGTATCTCAGATTTCAGTAAAGACCTGTATTCAGTTTTGCTTAATAAGATTGACTCAGTGTGGATGTAGGGTTTTTGGATCTCAACCCTAAACCACGATAAAGTGTGCCTTGTTCATTTCTTTCTTTCTCTGTTAAAACTTAGTTTTCTTTCTTGCTCTCACCACAAGTATGTGCATGTGTATTCTATTCTGCTATCAGTCCAAAGACTGACACACAGCATAGTTCACAACATTATTCACGTTAAATTGTTGACTTCACCCCAATCCTACTATACTCTAAAGAGACTCTACTCAACAACTTTGCTTTAGAGGAGAATAATTGCAATTATGAGAAAGAAATAAAAACTTTTCACAAATTTTAAATTCTGAGCTAGGCCTAATTTTTTTCTTCTTCTTTTCCCCCCTTTTACTGCTCGAGTACTTGATTGCAAAATATCCTAATTCATTTATTTACGTATTAATTAATATACTTTTCATAATATAAAATACAATGGATTTAAAGATCCCAGAGTGTTTATATAAGAATAATTTATTGTAATTACTCAAAATGTCCCCGGTAATGGCATCCAAATGGAACTTATTCCCGGCTGATGATTATGGCTAGAAGACAAGGATGAGAAAAGTTCCTGTTACAAAAGCATTCTAATAATTGGAGAAAATTTCTTTGCCACAGCCTCACTTCTTAATTATTTTATTAAGTTTTTAAAATGCATGAGTGACCAAATTATATCATCGATATCACGTCTGTCGTCCTCATATTTAACTTCATAATCTCCTGCGCATTATCCATATATAATTTTGTTGAAAAATCATGTCAAAAAGAATCTTTGAGAATAATTTCGTGACACAGCTTTATCCCCAAAAAATTATTCATTTCGACACTTGTTTATCCATCACATTTTTACATCTAAATCCACCATCTATTATCTACTTATTTTTATTTTCAAAGCAAATAAAAGGTACCCAACCCATGCCATAGCTGCACACATACTTAGATCTTCTTATGCAATAATTGTTAATGGATCTAAAAGTGTTATTGCCCTCCCAGTTTATGTATCTTCCCAGCAACAAGATTGACTGTGAAAGAAGAATATATGCCCCAATATTCTTATATTCAACTTTAGGTCTCTACAATCAATTAACTTTTGCATTTCTCTAAGGAGTTAAATGCAATAGATTAATGAATAACTATAAAAGTTTAATTTTATTGATGCATTCAAATTGATTTATAGTAGAGTATATGAATACTAACTAATGCAGGGATCAAGGCTAAACAAGGGGTGATCCTTTTGACAAATAATAATGAAATTGAATTACACAAACTCGTGCAAGGATCAAGGCTAAACAATGGGTGATCCTTTTGACAAATAATAATGAAATTAAATTACACTTAATTACTATATTGATGGAGAGAATATGTGCAACATAAATAGGAGAGAATCAAGTTGATTGCTTCAGTCAAGGATGATATTTGCACAGCATTAAGGAGCATTAAGGAGGAATTTATTTCATTGTCTAACACGCCCCCGCAAGATTGGAGTGTCGTCAGAAACGTCAATCTTGTTCCTTAGATGACAATGACGAGCTTTGGAGAGTGCTTTGGTGAGACAATCTGCAAGTTGATCAATGGTGCTAACATGTTGAACTTTGAGCTTTCCTTGTTGTACCAGATCACGGACAAAGTGTATGTCTATGGATATGTGCTTCATGCGAGTATGGTAAACTGGATTGAGTGAGATATGTAGCTCCTAGATTGTCACATAGGATGGAAGGTGTTGAGGTAGAAGTGACACCTAACTCATTGAGAAGAGATTGGATCCAAGATAACTCAGCGGTTGTGTTTGCTAGAGCTCTACATTCGGCTTCTTTGGATGATCTTGCCACTGCTCTTTGTTTGGATGATTTCCATGAAATAAGATTTGAGCCAAAGTAGACAAGGTGAGCAGATGTGGATGTGTGATCATCTTTATTTCCTGCCCAATCAGCATCACTATACGCTATGAGGGAGGATGTGCTTGGTTTCTGAAGAAGAAGACCGTGGAAGATTGTGCCTTTGAGATAGCGTAGAACTCGCTTTAGTGCTTTGTGAAGTGAGTTGTTGTTGGTCGTTGCATGAATTGAGCAAGTTTATTGACAGAGAATGCAATATCAGGCCGTGTCATGGATAGATATTGGAGGCTACCAATGGTGCTTCGATAGAATGTAGCATCCGTGGAGGTGGAACCATCATCTTTTGATAAAGAGATTGAGGTTGATAGAGGAGTGAGGACAGGTTTTGCATCATTCATTTTTGTCTTCCAGAGAAGCTTGGCAATATACATGTGTTGAGAGAGAAATAAACCTGTGGAAGTGGGAATGACCTCAACACCGAGGAAGTAGTTCAATGAGCCTATATCCTTGATGGAGAAGGTGGTAGCAAGATTGGTGATGCATTCATTCACTTTAGCAGTAGAATTTCCTGTGATGATGATATCATCTACATACACCAACATGCACTACAAAAAAATAACTGTTTAGCGACCGGCATATTCGGTCGCTAAACTTTCTAATTCGGTCGCTATTTAATGTAGCGACCGAAGTAGCGACCGATTAATGGTGGTGGCTGATAACATGGTCGCTAAGCTTTTAGAGACCGAAATAATAATTCAGTCGCTAAATGGCGACCGTATATTCGGTCGCTAAATAATAAAAAACGGTCACTACACGGTTGGTCGCATTGTTTTGGGTAACCATTTTTAGCGACCGATAATCGGCTGCTAGTTCGATCGCCAATGTTGGTTACTGTTAACCTATATTAGCGACGGATTTTTGGTCGCTATACCACAATCTGTTAATGTTAATTAAAGTTTAGCGACCAAATTGTTGGTTTCTAATTCGGTCGCTAAACTGGTTTTTATTATTTTTTTAAAAAAATTAATTTTTAAAATAATAAATCTTTTCTATTTTTCTTTAAAGTTTAGCAAAATTACTAATAAAACACACTAAATTACTAATGAAATATACAATAATAAGAAATAATGAATATATATAAAAAAATAATCCAAAGTGTCGTACAAGAATCGTTTAAAGTCAAAAAAATGAAAAAAAAAAACCAGTCATGATGGGGGGGAGGTGGAGGAATCCAATCATCCTCAGCGTCCGTACCACCGACGTCTGCTATCTGATCGTCCTCTGCAGTAGTAGCATCAGTAGCTGGCGACGGAACTGGAGGAGCGGCAGCTGGCGGCACAACCATCAGAGCATCACCTTGAGCAACTGGAGTCTAGATCCTCATTTGCTCCAACACCAGTCGCAGTGTCTGGCCCTGCTCGATGCTAGTCTGCATCAGTTCTTTGGTGTGCTGAGTCAACTGTGCAATCTGGTTCGCCATCTGCTGCTCTCTCTCGCTCTTCTTCCGAAGCTCCGCGTTCAGCTGCGTGATGGTGTCCTGCATTTGGTTGAACTGCTCCTGAGGGACGATATCGGCGTAGGAAGGAGTAAGCGTGCCGGGTGATGAAGCGATAAACTCGCCTCCCAGGTGTCCGAGGCCATACACGTGCCCCTTCTTGTTCCTGCCCCCGAAGACCTCCAAATAAATGACATTATCGTCGACGGAGATAGAAGAGCTGGGCCCATCACCAGTCAAGGCCTAATCTTGTGACTGTGAGGCACGTGATATGGCATCGTCCTTCTTCTCGTTGAAGCCCACCTACAAAGTATAGTTGAAGAGATTTAGTTAAAATTATAATCAATATTAACAAATCATTTATAATAAATTACAAGTAAACACTAAATTGATTTTTTGCTTACAATATAGTTACGGGCCTTGTCGTTGACCCATGTCCCCGACTTCAACTTCTTCGTCCTCTCCACCAACTCCATAGCAGTGGGGCCCCGTTGTTTCTGTGCTTTCTGCACAGAAAAATATAATCTTAAATTCATAAGAATAATTAAAAATGAAAACTCATTAAATAGTATAATAAGTCAAAAGTTTAATGTATTACCAACTCGTCGTAGTGGGCGGTGGCTGATTTAGACTCGCCGGTCCAAGCACATGCGCCACCATCAGAAGCTCGATTACGTCGAGCTGTGGCCTGGATCTCCTGGAACTTCTCAGTAGCCCAATACTGGTCCAGCTGCCTCCTGATCTCAGGATCCACCCACTTCCCCTTATTCATACCCTTCCTCAGCTTGTTCGTCAGATTCTTCATGACCAATGAGCCTTTATGCTCAAATATGTCCCTGACGAGACCCTCTAAAGTTACGTCCCACCTATACTCTTTCTGCAACTTACAGTTGTTAGGAAATTCGTGTGTTTGTATATATATATATATATATATATATATATATATATATATATAATGTAAATTTAATTTAAATAACTTAATCAATTGTTACCTTAAACTCTTGAAACAACTAATCCCTATGGCCCCCTGGGATGGCCTTCCATGTAGGCCACGGACCATCAAACTTGCGTCGCAGGATCTTCGATATCGAATCAGAAGGGCCCTTCGCGGGTAGAAAGCTGCAGCAAAATTAGAGCATTAGTAAATGTTATAAATAAATAAAAAAAACAAGTAAATAGAAATCAACGATACTTTTTATATATTAAAAAATTAAATTAGCTTACTCGTTATCCCCCTGGGGATAAGAAGAATCCTCCTGTCGGATGGACCACGACTCTCTTGTCCTGATGATGATGATGGTCCTATCATAGGTGTGGATGATGAGGGTGCAGCCTGTGTCCCGACCACATGAGGCTGGGTAGGGGGTGCAACTCCATCACCCTGAGGTGTCCCGTCCACAGAGGTGCTGGTAGGGTGGTCTCGATCTGAAGGCTTTGGGTCGGCCGGCGAAGGGACTCTCGCGGCACGACCTCTGCCACGACCTCCACGACGACCCCTACCTCTAGAGGAATCTGTCATCTGTGTAAAAAATGAAAAGATGATTACACAACAGTGTAAATAATACAAAAATAAACTACCTAAGTAGAATGACATTTACACAATGAATTATGACATAAATAAATTACCTAAGTAGAATCTCCGTCACTAAATTCACCCTCACTCTCATCAGTCTCACTTGATCGGAATGTGCCTTCGCTAGATGCGCCCAACTCGGATTGATCCATTAACTCTCTTTCAACTTCTTCCCCATTTCCGAAAATGTCCGCCAGAGAATTAACAATAATGTCCGGCGTAATTTACAACGGTACGTGGGGTCTTGAAAACTCATCATCTTGGTACCGAGCATCTTTTTCAGGCTGGTTGATTACATTATCAGTAATTATACTGCGAGCCTTTATCTTAATAACACCCAACCAGCCTTAATGTCCTTCGGGATATGGCGAGTAATAAACCTGATCTGCCTGTTGTGAAAAAATGAATGGGTCGTACGCCTTATTATACCTACGAGACAGCCTAACTTGAACAATACCATATTTTTTATCGATTTTTGTCCCTACGTCAAGAGTAGGATCAAATCAATCACACTTGAAGATAACTAACTTCATCACGGGGAAACCGGTATAATCGAGTTCAAGGATGTCAGTTAGAACCCCATAGAAATCATCCTCTATATTGCCATCAGTGGCTCGCACACAAACACCATAGTTACACAACTACATTCCTTCATTCCATGTTTTTGTGTTAAATTTATATCCATTTACAATGTAAGTATTCCATGATGTAACCCATCTGTTAGGCCCTCATGCCAAATTTGTCAACAATGGATTTTGAACATTGTTTTCTGGATCTAGTACCTAAAAAGTCAAATATTATATTATTCTTATACATGCTATATATTTAAGGAGATAAAATGTATTGCAACAAATGAAGATGCTTTACCTACATATTTACTGAACCGCGTAGCAAAGTGAGAAGTAATTTCTCGATCAACTTGATCGTTTGAAATGTCAGGTTGGAGATCCCTTAGAAAATTGTCGTACATCCTACATATGGGAGATTAACAGCAGGACGATTAATAATCATAAATGTCAATTGAACTTATAAAAGACATTGTAGAAACTTACTCTAAATATGGCGCCACCTTTTCACAATTTTGAAGGATATACAGATGAGCAGCATTAATGTCACGCTGCTCCAAGAAATATCCTTTTGATTTGCCACTAAATCTGCCCGGATAGTTGAATATTGATATAGAAGGACTAGTTAAACTTCCTTCGCCCGAATCAACGTTTCTAGGCATCCTTGCCCTTCTCGTGTTAACTTCGTCCGGATAGTAATAAGAGGCAAAAGTGGAAGTCTCCTCTACTAAGTATGCTTCACAAATGGAACCCTCCACTGGTGCCTTGTTCTTGACTTTGTGTTTAAGGGAGTGCAGGAACCTATTAAAGAGGGATACATACAAATAATTACTAGTTTTAGGGAAAGCTAAACTACGATTTCGTGTTCGTGAATTTCATATGTATTAAGTAAAATAGTTGATGTTGTTTACCTCTCAAATGGATACATCCAGCGGTATTGGACTGGGCCATCAACTCTTGCTTCGTAAGATAGATGAACTGGTAGGTGTTCCATGGAATCAAAGAAACTCGTCGGGAAGATTTGCTCCAGCTTACATAACAAAACGGGTATCTTGACTTCCATATCCTTTAATTGATTCACATTTAGTGTTGTCGATGTAAGCTCCCTGAAAAAGTGACTCAGCTCAACAAGTGGGTTCCAAATTTGCTTCGGTAATGCGTCGAACGCAATTGGAAGCAACCGTTGCATGAATACGTGGCAATCATGACTCTTCATTCCATGTAACTTTGCTTCCTTAATGTCAACACTTCTACCCAGATTGGAAGCATACCCATCTAGTAACTTTAGTTCTTTAACCCACTTACAGACGACCACTTTCTGTGTTTTGCTTAGTGTATAACTTGCCTTCGGTTTGATAAGTCTGCCACGACCACCATCTTGCAACTCAAGCTCCTTCCGATTAAAAATTTTCAGCCAGATCCAATCGGGCTTTATTTGTATCCTTTGTCCTCCCCTTGATGTCCATCACAGTGTCAAACACATTCAAAAACACCTTCCTCTCAGTATGCATGACATCAATATTGTGACAGAGTAGCTGCGTCCTCCAATACGGCAACCTCCAAAATATACTTTGTTTTGTCCAATGATGGTTGACGCCATAATCAGGAATGTGTTCTCCTTGGGATTCATGGACGAGCGGTAAGTACTGTACTCTCCGCCATACATTAGGACCAGTCAAACGTGGTGGAGGCGGTGTTGTCTCAGCACAACGCTTCTTGAATGCATTCTTGTTCCGCCTATAAGGATGATCTTCTGGAAGGAATTGACGATGACAATCAAAATATGAGATCTTTCGACTATTTTTAAGCGTGAATGCCTTCGATCGCTCCATACATATTGGGCATCCAAGCTTCCCCGCGGTCATCCAACCCGACATCATCCCATAGGCGGGAAAGTCGTTGATCGTCCACATCAAAGCTGCTTTCATCATGAAATTCTGCCTCAAAGATACGTCATATGTCAACACACCATCATTCCACAGCATCGTCAACTCATCTATCAGCGGCTACAAGTACACATCAATCTTACCTTTTGGATTAGACGGACCCGGAATTATTACTGTTAGGAACATAAACTCCCGCTTCATGCACATCCCCGGGGGAAGATTGTACGGAGTCAGGATAACCGGCCAACAAGAGTATGCTTTTCTAGACTGCCCAAAAGGATTAAATCAATCAGTAGATAACCCCAATCGGACGTTCCGAGGGTCCTACGAAAATGCCATATGAACCCTATCAAAATGCTTCCAAGCTTCTCCATCAGATGGATGACACAAGACATCTTGCTCCCTCTCATGCTCACTATGCCACCTCATGTGAGCTGCAGTGGCCAACGAAGAGTACAATCTTGTAAGTCTTGGCACGAGCGGAAAGTACCACATCTTTTTTAGCGACATCTTCTTCTCAATGCCCATCCTAGTGGTTGTCTTATACCGATCCGCACCACAAAATCGACAACATGTTATGCTCTCCGCTGAATCATCCTTATAGTACAACATACATCCATTCGAGCAACAATCAATTTTCAAGCACCCCAAACCCAAATTTTCCAGACTTCTTAGCATGATAAAAACTAGTAGGCATCCGATTTTCTTCTGGTAACACCTTGGACACTGACCTGGTGAGGCGATTAAAACAGCCTTCTTGCATATTGTAGTCAGATTTGATACTCAACCATTCCATGCACATCGACAACTCCGTGTACTCCCGACATCCTTCCCACAATGGAGATCGTGCAACACTCAGCATATCATAGAATCTTTGAGCTTCGGGATTCGGATTCTCCTCGATGTATTGGGAACCCATTCTACCATCTTCTCCCCCATCTTCTTCTTCTAGTACAACACCAACCGATGGTCCAGCATGATCCATTATCATCTGCTCGTATGGATTCAATTCTTCCCTCCGGTCACCACTTCCATAGTACGAACCTTCAAACACAATCGGGTTTAAATCAGGCAACGTCTCACTATGGTTACTCCATCAATAGTAATCAGGCATGAAACCCTTCTCATAAAGATCGGCTACAACTCCATCCACGCTTTTGAAAGATTAACACTTGCATCTTTTGCAAGGACACCTCAAATGATCACCGCCCAGCCGTATAAATCTCTCCTGGCTAACAACAAACTCTATAAACTCACCCACTCCAAATCTATACTCTTCCCTAAGATGTTTATTCCGATCCAACCTACGATACATCCATTTCCGATTCTTCGGAATATCCAATGCTGGCAATTAAATAGCCTGACCAATCCTACAATAACACTTATATATTACGGTGCATTTCAATAACTCCATCAATCTCGTTCTTATGACAAGGTATGAACCTATCCCATTCGAGAAGAAACATTTACCACACTCGGATAATAATAGTTATTCCCATATTCAAATACCTTATACTTGACAAAATTTTGACAGCATTTTCCATCGGTCATCAAGTACACAACTCGAGCACGGTGAGAATCACCGCGATCAAGTATGCATCAGGAGAACAAAAGGAAATGCATCAGATCGAGATTTCAACAAGTATATAAGGCATTTGAACATTGAAATGACTATTGTACGAGTGTGACAAAGGTTTTTTCCCAAACTGTCTCATTTGGACAATTCAAGATTCAATATAATGAGCATGCGTGCCCTAAGAAGGTACGCATGCTCATTAATATTGAATCTCAAATAGGAAACTAAGGCTTTCGTAACTTAATAATTAACTCTAGCAGAAAATAAAACCATTGACTTGTAAGGATTGCAGCATAGTTCAACAAATATATATTGAAGCATAATTCAATACAAACTTAGATAAAATATAATAGCAAACATCCTATTGAGCTCCGCTCTCCACTAACAAGTAACACATAATTGTCAAACACATGCATAACTTCTAAATTAGCAACACAACAAGCATCCCGCCTTTTTGACAGGATCGCATCCTATTGAGCTCTGCTCTCCACTAAGGCTATTCTAACTCATTAACCATAATAGAAGATACAAATTTAACTCTATATACAGAGCACAATTTTAACGACAAAAACGTTAATAAGTACATAAATATGGCAATCAAGGCATAGAATTGACACATCCATCCTATTGAGCTCTGCTCTCCACTAACAAACAACATATAAAGTTTGCAACCACATGCATCAATTTTAATCTACCAGCACACAACCAGCATCCTATTGAGCTCAGCTCTCCACTAACAAACAACATATTCAATTGCAACCACATGCATCATTTCTAATCTACCAGCACACAACCAGAATCCTATTGAGCTCAGCTCTTCACTAACAATCAACAAATCAATTCAAAGTCTTCAAGAACCACTAGCAACAAAGAAAAAGATAAATTATTTGACCTACCTCAACTCCAAGCAAATAGTGAAAACGGGTGACGACTAGAGCGGTTGTCAATAGACAAAGAAAACTGTAAGAAAAAATAATAACATCAACAAAGGTTCTTGTGATAAAAGTATAAACTTGGAAATCATTAGCCTACTTGTTTAAGCCAAGCATTGTTTTAGTGGCAAAGCAATAAAAAAAAGGTATTTTATGTACAATTAAAAACCAATCAGCACCTGCACCACCTAGCAAAAATATATACTTTACAAATCATGGTAATTCAGGCTTTTCATCAAACACCCTGCTATCATTACCCTCAACACCTATCATATTGTTTAAACAAGACAATAATCCCCAGAAACTTTACCAATTTGATCAATACCAAACAGTTTAGCAAGTAACAAAGAACAGAAAATCTAATTTTCAATGCTTAACAGCTTCAATCATCAAAACTGTACATTTTCAGTCAAGTACATTTTCAAGCAGCTATATTCACAGTACCGAGTTTCAGTCAAAATGAAACAAAAAATACATCAAAGAGGGTTTACAATAGCAGTAAAATACCCCCGATATAGTCTAGAAAAGCTATGAAGTGTCATACAATCAATAAATCAATCAATAATTATGTTTCATACTGATCAGAGGAGACTGTGGGGGTGGTGGCCGCGTGAACAGAGCCCCTTAAGATGGTGGTGGTGGTCGGAGGAGGAGGTGGCAGCACCTGAGAGAGACATAGAAAGAGAAACTTAGACACAGAGAGAGAGAACCGAGCAAGAGAGATCACGTGAGACAGAGAGAGATAGAGGAGAGAAGAAGAGAGCTTACCTATGGAAGAGGAGGATGGTGGCGGTGGCGGTGGTCGGAGGAGAGGATGAAAGAGAACCTGAGAAATGGAGAGAGAGAGAGAGACAGAATGAGACAGAGAGAGAGGGGGATGGAGAGAGACGGAGAAGATGAGAGCTTACCGGAGGAGAGGGGACGACGGTGATGGCTCGAGGCGTCCTGTGGTGGCCGGAGCTCGCGAGACGAAGAGAGAAACGGTGAGAGAGAATGAGAGATTTGGGCGAGTGAGGAAGAAAGGGGGCTGTACTGTTTTTAGGGATTTTATTTTTAGCGACCGAATATTCGGTCGCTAAATCAGTCGCTAAATGGGTTAATTTGAAATTTGAATTCATACATTTAGCGACTGAATTAAAATTCGGTCGCTAAAACTCTCTATTTTAATTTTTTCTACGCGCCGTTTAGCGATCGATTTTAAATCGGTCGCAAAGATAAATAAAATTTAACCGTTGCATTTAACTCGGTCGCTATTTCGGTTGCTAAAAAGTCAACAAGTTTTAACTTTTACTTTCCTTTATGTTGCGACCGAAATAGAGACCGATAACTCTGCTACGCTCTATTTCGGTCGCAGTATCAACTCTAATCAGTGTTTGATTTAGATCCTACAGTTGGTCGCCATTTCGGTCGCAAACAGCAACCAACAAATTCTGTCACTATTTTCGGTCGCTAAATAACCTTTTTTTTTTGTAGTGATGTATAATACTATGCCTTGGTGGTGGAGAATGAATAGAGATGAGTCAGATTTGGAATTAACAAAGCCATAGTGACATAGAAACTTACGCAGAGTTTGATACCAAGCTCGTGGAGCTTGTTTGAGGCTGTAGATAGATTTCTTGAGTCGACACACATGGTGAGGTTTATTAGGATGAGTGAAACCTGGGGGTTGTTGCATGTAAACCTCTTCAGTGAGAGAGAGTGCCGTGCAAGAATGCATTGTTGACATCAAGTTGCCGTAGTGACCAATTATGTTGGAGGGCCAAGGAGAGAACCAACCGAATTGTAATGGGCTTGACTACCGGGCTAAAGGTTTGAGTGTAGTCAAGTCCAGGGCATTGGTGGAAGCCCTTTGCTACTAACCGGGCTTTGTACCGGTCGATGTCACCATTTGCTTTCCTTTTGATTTGGTAAACCCAAAGTTCATATGCAAGACTTTTGACTGAGAAGAGATAGTCAGTGATTGTTTTATCACCCTTGGTGCAGCGTTGAATTTGGTTTTTGATAGACATGACATGAGAGCGAGAGGTGTTGGCATATTGGGCTTCTATGGCTACGCAGAGTTCTCGTGCAGTGTCAGAGGTGGCAAATGAGAGACTGTCTGCTTCAGTCATGGATGAGAGTAGAAGATTGATGATGAGTTGATCGATAGTTAACCAATTAGTGTAATCGGGATTGGGGTTTGAGACACCATTAGTGACCGTGATGGGGTTTTGTGGTGGTGTAGTGCCATCAATGTGACCAAATATTTGGATGCTAGAAAGGATAGTAGTAACCTGACGTTTCCAGGCACGATAGTTGGTTCGGGACAGTTTGAAAGTGATGGTGGCAAAGAGAAGAAGAGAAGATTAGGAAGGAACAGTGGCGGCCATGACAGAGAGTTTGGGATCGAAAATTGTTGTTAGGCTAGGGCTAAGCTGATACCATATAAAAGTTTAATTTTATTGATGCATTCAAATTGATTTACAGTAGAGTATATGAATACAAACTAGTGCAAGGATCAAGGCTAAATAAGGGGTGATCCTTTTGGTAAATAATAATGAAATTAAATTACACAAACTAACGCAAGGATCAAGGCTAAACAAGGGGTGATCCTTTTGACAAATAATAATGAAATTAAATTACACTTAATTGCTATATTGATGGAGAGAATATGTGCAACATAAATAGGAGAGAATCAAGTTGATTGCTTCAGTCAAGGATGATATTTGTACAGCATTAAAAAGCATTAAGGATGGATTTATTTCATTGTCTAACAATAACCCTAATAAACATATCAAAAACAGAATTTTAAAATTTTATAAACTATTTCACAGTGACGACAATGATTATATATTGATTTACATTCAATCTTATTAGAGATCAGTGGTGCACTTGCTAAGAAGCTACATATATACATACATATACATACAGCTGTAGATTCATAAAAAATAACTAATAAGCAGTATAAGAGAAAAATAATATCTAGTCTTACTCTTATCAAAGCTTCTGCAATAACTTCAGATTCAAGCAATGATTACATGTGTGGGTTGGAAAATTGGAGCCACACAATACATGACTTGTTCCAAAGACTTGTAGAAGGAGGCAGCACTTTCGGAGAGGCTGACATGCCTCCACTAACTTTCCCCCACAGATTTGATACATCTAAGAATACCATCATCGGCCATCAAATCTATTTCTTCCTGATTCTTCTTTATGAAAACAAAATACTTATCTTTTGATTTAATACAACTCATCAATTCACATTTTATTTTAGTATTTTTCTAAGATGTAGGATTATTTATTAAAATTTTATAATCAAGTAAATATAATATTTTACTTTCAATAAATAATGTGACTAATTCGTTCTATCAATCTTGTAACATAATTAATCTCAAAAAATATAATCATAGATATATTATTAATAATATTTTATAAGTAATAAAATATAATATTTTGATAGAGTAATAAACTAAAAATATGTTATTTTAAAATTACAGCGATAAAAGATAAGATTGAGAATTGATCTTAAGTATTACATTGACGATAAATTAGTTTTGAAGTGGCATAATAAATCCAAAAGAATTAACAAAAAAATTATCACAGTAAAACTTTTTACTTAAATTAATTAACAAAATGATAAATGTTGATAGTCATGTCAAGATGGGATGAAACAAAACATATGAGTTTTATTATATATTTGGTATATTTTTTTATAAATATAACAAAACAAAACATATCGTATCAAAAAAAAAATCATAACATTAAATTTTGGATATTTTGATTCCCCGGATAGAGTTATAATCAAATAAAACACATTAATAGAACATCATCTTTTATTCTATTAATTAGAGCTTTAGAAGTGTTAGACACATTCTTTAACTCACTCTTTAACCAGCTTTCTTTAAGATACATTCTATTGTTAGATTTCATATGGGACCCACTAATCATGTGGGCTCACTCTCTATTCAATTAGTCCCATATGAAATAAATATAAAGAGTATGTAAAAAAAAATATGTTAAAAGAGTGTGTTGACAACATTTCTCTTATTTCATTTGATCCTTAGGCAAAATACTGTCTATGCATCTGTTCCTCCCAGATTTGGTCGGGGCCCAATACCATGAGGCCCAAAGGAATGCTCAAACATGAGAAGGCCCCATCAAGAGTATCCTACAAGGGAGAGGCCCCTAGACAACGGTCTTAGTCATCTTGACAAGGTAAAGCCAAGCACTTGGACATAATACATCTCGGGTCTTAGCATCCGACATGATGTTCCGACCCCCGATATGATGTCTCGGGCATACTATATTGTCACGACATATGAAGGCTAGTCGTCTAATAAATCTCGGGTCAAGGAGACAACTCGGAAGTAGAAGACTACCGATACTAGAGGACTGCTCGATTAAGTGGGCTAAGGCTCAATTACTCAAGGGCTAAAACTAGACAAGGCCCACTTAGTAAGCTATATAAGAGGAGCCTATCTCCTCATTAGGGGACTCTCTCTCCCTCTCACACACATTAACCTAGGGTTTTATTTGTACCTAGGTCTTACGCAACATGGCTTCCTTGTATTAAATGATTGATTCATACAACACCTATTTCCTCTATTGTTATTTATTGTTTTAGCACAAACAATTGGCACCCACCGTGGGGCAAGGTAAAACTTTGCCCCGACCACCGAGTCAACCACCGTCAGTCACCGTCCTAATCTTGAACATCCGATCTCCATCCTAGACTTCAGCGAGCACGAGTTACAGCATCTCAAACCTTGTTCTTTCCTTTCAAAAAACGCTTTCAAAGAAGAGACGTGAAACTAGAGCTCCAACCAACCATCGCCACGGCGACGCCGACCATCGCACCAATGGTCAGATGCCAACGTGCATCGTCGACGCCATGGCCAAATCCTCCTCCATTTTCAATTTCTCAGCTGTCGGATCCACCTCGCCCTCGTCCCAACGACACCGGCCGTATAAAACCTCCATCACGGATCCCAGAGAAAGGGGTCACCGTCGCCGTCTCGAGTTTGACCATCACTGTAGCCTCCTAAAACGCCTTGCTACAGATCGCTCATTTGATCTGCGAAGAGAGAACCACCTTTTCCGTTCAGTGTTCAACTGCCACCACACGCCCAAATCGGTCTCCGCTGTTGCCCACGATCGTGCCATCGTCGTCATCGGCAACCCCATTCCACGACTCTGCCCTTTTCCTTCTAGCTGAATCTTGTCCGTAAGAGAGGTCTGCCATCACCATTACTGATTTCAGCATCCAAACACGGCTGAAAGGTGTTCGACAAAATGCCTAAAACAAAGTCTCGGGACCTTGATATCCGGTTTCATAATTCGGTTATTAAAATTCCAAGGGCCACCGACTTCTCCGAAAACCCCCAAATCAGACCAAGCATTCCATCACGACAAGGAAGGCACTGAAACCATATTCAGAATTGTGAAAAATCACCTTCAAGCATCAGATCTTCACAAAATCAGCAAAACTAATTTCCTATCCTTTATAATATTTATTTAGGGTTGGGCTAAGGTGCACCACCCATATTTTGCACCACCCACTATACCACCCATATGTGGCAAATTTTGGACCAATCAAATTGCCACATGGGTTTGGTCAAAATTTCAAACTTTCTAGTTGTATTTCTACTGTAGTCAAATATATGAATACGATATATTATAGTATAGTATATATACTCTTTGTATTTGCAAATTTAACCCATATTAAAATAATGTTTTTTGATTAAAAAAACTGATTATATTGCAAAATAATATTTTAATATGAATTAAAATAATGTTCGTTGTCAATAATATTTTGCAATATAATCAGTTTTTTTAATCAAAAAACATTATTTTAATATGAGTTAAATTTGTAAATACAAAAAACACATATATTATACTACAATATAATGTATTCATATAGTTTGACTATAGTATAATACAACTAGAAAGTTTGAAATTTTGACCAACCTATGTAACAATTTGATTGACCCAAAATTTACCACATGAATGATATAGTGGGTGGTGTAAAATGTGTGTGGTGCATCATAGCCCAACCCATTTATTTATCATATACTATTTCCTTCACACTTGTTTATGTCATAATTGCATCTTTGAATAAATCCTCTCTGTTTGCCAGGCTGTTCTCTACAGGGGTTAGGACTAAGGGTGCGTTTGGGTAAACAACTTAATTAAGAGCTTATCACACGAGACCTTATCGCATGAGAGCTTATGCCATAAGCGCTTAAAGAAAGAAAAAGAAAGAAAGGGGCATGAGAGGATTCGAATAGTAAAAAACACGGAGAAGGTGTTTAGTGCATAAGCTCTTATGATAATTCCATAAGCTTCTTCTAGTGACTTATGAAAATAAGTCAAAAACTCCTTATGGGATGGCATAAGTTATTTTTATAAGCTCTGCCAAACACACTGTATAAGAGCTTATGCCATCAGATAAGTTAAAAGTAACTTAAATAAGCTCTTCGAAATGCCACCTAAATTCATGGAAATGTTGACAACCGAGGCATTAAAGATTGGATTTGGACTTGCATATCTTAAAAGCACACCAAGTGATCGACAAAATGACGCTCAGGTGACTTTGTTCCAATTTTTACAGCTGGTTGCATATGATATAGTTACTCATCCATAATATCTATAGTGAAATCGAATTTCCCAGTGCTAACGAGATATATGATGACAAACCGATAAGAACTGTTAATTGTCTATTTTTTGAACTGCAACGTGTTTTTTATTTATGTTTATCTTTTTAGTGTTTCAGTTATTGTTTTAGTCAATAAGTGGTTCCTACATTTTAGGATCAAGTTAGGATGTTATTCAATGTTGCTGAAATCTTGGTAACAAATAGTTTTCTGTTTCATTTGAATATTATAAATGTAATTGTTGCTGATGAATAAAAGTGTATTCCCTTCTTCAATTAATTTCAAGGTATCTACTCTTGCTTCTCTGTTTTTCTATTTTTCTGTTCTGCCATAAAACTAACAAGAACAAACTTCCCACCATGTGTTTGAAAAATTTCTCAATCGGTTGTGTTGGGTGTAACCTATCCCCAAATATTTTATGTGGCGATAATCATAAAGGGGCAAGTGTTTGTACTAGAAAGATCCTCCCAGCAAGAGATATGAGATGTAATTAGGAAGAAGTAAAGGTTTTCAAAAAGGATGTCCTTCTTTAATTCTCTCCAATGTAGTGGCTCCAGAGGTGTACTAATAGTTAACTTAGTTTTTCATCACCTTCCTCACACGGAAGAGTCCAGTAGCTTCTTTAAGTGGGAAATGGAAGCAAAATGTTTGGCTTTGTTGAAGTACGTTATACAGTACTAGTGTTTTGCAATCCAATTTTAATGTGTTTATTAAACCATAAGTTCATGAAATCAATATCTACATGCATAGTTAGTCATGGGTGATCATTCTAGTTCAAAATGCCACTTTCACTTAATATGGAAAGATGGCAGGATATTTTAAAAATGAAATGGTTGCAGTACATATGATGTAAAAGTTTTTAAAGAGAAGCTCACCAACATGTTGATGTCACCGAACATGAATATAAAAATATAGATGAAAATGTTTTAGCACCTGACATGCTAGGAGTGCTTTTTTATCAGCTTTATTAAATTTCCATATACATTGAATCTATATGTCCATTACAAAGTTCAAATACAATTAATATTGTTCTCTTGAAAAGAACAGATCAACAAGCTTGATGATGAACAAAGAAGAGGTCGAGGCCTCACTCCTTCCCAAATTGAAGACCATGAGGGTGTCTGAGCTCCTACTCCCCTCAAAAGATTATGAAAACAAAAATGCTTGAGTTGTTTCAGCTTTGATAAAATATTTCGGTGAACTATCCAATCCATATCTACTGCGAAGTGGTATTATGTATGTAAGGCATGTATGGAGTATTTCGGGTTGTTTAAAACTTGCCAAAATTAATTTGCATGGCCACACCCATTGGTTTCATGGCTGACTTGCATTCAAAATTTACAACCCATTTATCATGAGACTTTTAGTCATAAAATGCTTATTATTACGCTTATTAACACGTGGGCATGCAAGTATTACGAATTGTGAAATGCTACAGGAAAGGACTTATCAACCCCGACCTACAAGCATAAAAAAGCCGAGCTCAAGCTAGCATGAAGACAAGTCGAGCCCAAGTCCACAAAGAAATACTTAAGGTTGAAATTCCCAAACTGCTTTGCCTTAAAATATTAAGGTTGAAATGGGTATTTTGTTTACCATGCTTTAAGGCATATGCATAGATAAATATCATGAGGTTATGCTTACAATCTTTTAAATATTTTGTAAAATGTTGTTTGGGGCCTTTGCATTTTCATTTCAGACGAGTGAAGAAAAGCCAAGTCCAAGCTTGAAGACTCAAGTCCAGTTTGATCGAGATTCGGACGGAAGAAATCAAGAACAAATCGAGAGTCGAGCAAAGTCTCCTCTCGCTTGGAAGTCGAGCAAAGTCTCCTTCTAAGTAAAATAAATCGGGAGTCGAGCAAAGTCTCATCTCGCTTGGAAGTCGAGCAAAGTCTCCTTCTCAGTAAAATAAAAAATCGGGAGTCGAGCAAAGCCTCGTCTCGCTTGAAAGACGAGCAAAGTCTCCTTCTGAGTAAATCAAATCGGGAGTCGAGCAAAGTCCCCTCTCGCTTGGAAGTCGAGCAAAGTCTCATTCTAAGCAAAAAATTCGGCTTCTAAGTAAAAAAAAAAAAGGAGTCGAGCAAAGTCTCCCCTTGCTTGGAAGTCGAGCAAAGTCTCCTTCTAAGTAAAAAAATCGGGAGTCGAGCAAAGTCTCCTCTCGCTTGGAATTCGAGCAAAGTCTCCTTCTAAGTAAAAAAGTCTCCTTCTAAGTAAAACAAATCGGGAGTCGAGCAAAGTCTCATCTCGCTTGGAAGTCGAGCAAAGTCTCCTTCCAAGTAAACAACTCGGGGGGCGAGTCGCAACCCCTCTTACTCGAAATCAAGTCACCGGAGAGCTTAGCAACTAGTCAACAAAACGGGAGTGCAGAAATGACTCCGCCATAAAGTCAATTCGAAAAATCGTAAAAAAGAAAGAAAGGTGCTAGACAATATATATCAGATCGTGCAAAGGCAGTACCTTTGCAAAATACACAAAGGCAATGATTCAAAAGGCATATCAAACAAAAGCCCTCGAGCGAAGCCAAAAGAAAACAAATCAGATGTAGTTCGAATAAGAAAGAGCGAACTCCTATAAGTGTGAACTAGAATCAAAATCAAATTTGCCCAAGAGCAAAATGGCTTCAAAGAAAAGAAGCCTTACCTTTATTAAGAGAAAGGTCGGAAAATTATGCAAACACGCAGGTTCCTTTGGAAATCGAGAATATACAAGCCGGGTAGAAGTTAAAGGACAAACATTTAGGAGATTAAACGTCATGTTAAAAGGTCACTCGAGCCACACAGACTTACGGTCAAATCCAACCAAGGAAAACAAATCGATTCAAGCCTCGCCCATCAAGTCGGGCCGAGCTAAAATTCCCTTGAAAATCGAGGTTGAGCCTTTAAGTCCCCCTACCAAGTTGGGTCGATCTCCGACTCCTTCAAAAGCATAAGGGTTGAGCCAAAAACTCCCCCTCAAAAATCAGTTAAGGGGTGTACAAGCCAAAGCTCCCTCACATATTAAAATAAAGAACACCTTCCTTGGAGAAGTAAAGTTCGAACAAACCGAGCATCCAAACACCATGCAACTCAATAAAAGCAGATCAACAAAGCTACTCATAATAAGGATAATTACGCCCAAAAACAACCAAACTCGGAAGGCAAGACTTTCAAGTAAGAAGCAATACCTACTTGGCCACGCAAAAAGACAGGTCGGGTAATCTCCCAATCAACACGGCTCGAGCATATGGAAATAGCACGACGTGGAGAACCCAGGGAAACAACAGAAGAATACGGGTCTTCAAGTCTTTTCACTGTATACAACTCAAGACTTGGGGGCTTTTGTTCTTCTCAGATTTGGTCGGGGCCCAATACCATGAGGCCCAAAGGTATGCTCAAACATGAGATGGGCCCATCAAGAGTATCCTACAAGGGAGAGGCCCCTAGACAATAGTCTCAGTCATCTCGGCAAGGTAAAGCCAAGCACTCGGACATAATACATCTTGGGTCTCAGCATCCGACATGATGTTCCGACCCCCGACATGGTGTCTCGAGCATACTATATCTCGGGCCTAGAGCGATACACCTTTTGTCACGACATATGAAGGCTAGTTGTCTAATAAATCTCAGGTCAAGGAGACAACTCGGAAGTAGAAGACTACAGATACTAGAGGACTACTCGATTAAGTGGGCTAAGGCTCAATTACCCAGGGGCTAAAACTAGATAAGGCCCACTAAGTAAGCTAATAAGAGGAGCATATCTCCTCATTAGAGGACTCTCTCTCCCTCACACACACATTAACCTAGGGTTTTATTTGTACCTAGATCTTACGTAACATGCCTTTCCTTGTATTAAATGATTGATTAATACAACACCTATTTCCTCTATTGTTATTTATTGTTTTAGCACAAACAGCATCTAACAATTTCTAATTATACACTACACCACTTCATGGAAAGATTCTATTTTGTTTAATTTTTTATAACGAAACTTCATTTCAACATGTTCAAAATCTCAGAGAGAACAGCAAATTTGCAACATTTTAGAGCAGGAAACATCGACTTTGATAACTATTTGAGATGTCTCTATGCACAGTGCGTGCGATGGTTTAACCAACTTTGGACAGACTTGTTTGCTATTAACCCCAAAGATGCAAGCAGATATAGACAATTTGAGCTTTGTTCCCTCCCAGGTCCCAATTTGTGTTACCACTTACCACAGCGTTCAACCCAATGCAGTTGTAGGTAATAGCAAGACAAGAAGCATAAACAGGGAAACAGAAGCAAGAAGTGTCTTCACAACTGTAATTCACTCGAGAGGCAAATAAAGTTGACATGTATATAAAATGTCGGTGCCACACCATAGCCATTATATAATACAGAACAACTACAAATTAGTGTGATAGGAACCCACGTAAGCCAACTGAGAAACTGATATAAAAATGCAGAAAGAAGGACAGATGCTTTATTATTTGACAAGCAATAAACAGAACAAGGAGATAATCTCCTCCACAGGTTTCCTCTTTTCCAAAGGGCTACCCCATTTCCCCTCTATTTTTCTATCCTCAACTCTTCTAACTAACTACCTCCCCAGCCTATTAAGTTCTCAACTAACCCTAACTAACTAACTAACTAACTAACTGCCTATCTTCCTAACACAGCCAATTGCAAACTATAAAGGGATAGCTTTTGAAACAAGTAAGATGTCGAGTGTAATGAACTAAACCTTAAGAGAGATCAATGTAATTTTCCCTAATATTTTTATAACCAAATCACTGTGCATTTAACCAAAGTTATAAGGCAGTTTTCCATCTTCAGACCTTGAACTTAGTAATAGTGTGTCTCTAAGAAGTATCAACTCAAACACGGGCCAATGTTCTGATTCTTGTTGATCTGCATGCAGTGTAAAAAGTTTGCTCAATATCAATAACAACCAGTAAGAAAAAGCATTTTTCCACGTACATTATTGTGAGGTTGTGTAGATTATTTCACAGATAACCTAGTAAAAGATACAAGTACACGGACCCATCAGCTAAAGAAAGCAATCATGAATGAAAGGTAACTTGCTGATCTTGATGAGGATTACATATTCTTATGTACACGCCTGCACCTCATTCCTATACAAGATTCTTTGGAAACTGCTATACCTGGTCCCTAGTTGCTATTTGCTAAGTTGTTCTAAACTAAATACAATATGATTAATTAATAACTTCGATTAGTTATGGTCAATCTCTTGTTTGAGCTGCTCCCAATTCTTAGGCATTTGCTGTTTCTGAATGGGGCTGCATGTGACATAACTATATGAAAGCCAATAACTACGATAGCTAATGACGAACCTTTACTGTCCATAGGACAACCGTAAACACCATGATCGCCGCAAGAAACACCATTCCTACCCACACCATCCGAGCAAATTTCTTCAAAGGCTTGCAGTGTTTCAGAAGAATTTGAGAGAATGCATCTTTTACTAACTGGCATCCTAACAAGTGCTCCGTACTAGGATACACATTTAGCAATTTCTGAATTGAACTTGTGTAAGCCTCAACTACCTCATATATACTGCCAGTTATGAAATCTCCATTGCCACAAGTTTCGTTCTCGAAACAAGTATAAGGCTTCAATACCTTTAGAGGATGATCAGGGAAGTGATAGTCTTAGTATGACTAGACCATATAACTGCAGAACTAGAATTCATTAGTAACTTGATAATTCCCTCATCAGTGGCATACCTTTGGGATATCTCCTATTTGAATAGTATTAGCTGGGCACTTCTCTTGCTGATACATATATTCGGGTGGCCCTGAGAAAGGATTGCATATATAAACAAGATTCGGAAGCAATGTTCCTTGCAGGTTTGGTATGTTTGCATTCACCTGGATGTTTACCAAAGAGTAATTGTCTTTATTCCCTTACAGCAGACAGCATGAGATATGAAAACTAAACTCCTTTGGCTCTAGCAAACATTGAGAATTACCCTGCTCTGGTTTAGGCTGAATATATTGATCCATAAAGCACAACTTATTCAAGAGTCCTTTACACATTACACTCAGTTTGATGCAATCATAGGACAATGATCAAATATTGATGCTCTATGAAATATGAGCTATACTATGTTGGATTAAACACCAATTCACCAACATAAAATGAATGGAGTAATGCTATATTGTCAGAATTTTTTGACAGAATTTAGACAGCTAGAGTTTTATTTGCCAGAATAAGTTTTTTTTGTTACTGACTCTTGGCTCTTGGATAGATAGGCGGCCCCACCACTTTGACTTATCCAACAATCACTCTTGAATCATGGCAAATTCTGGCTGAATTCTGTTAAATTTCTTCTAGCTATTGTAACATTACTCTATGAATAATATACCAAAGCCACGGAAACATTATTTATGACTTGGGAGGCACAGTTTAGTCTTTTTGTCTATATATGGTGTTGCCATAATGCAGAAGGGGGGGAACATAAATTGGTGTTTGAGGTTATGCAAAGTTTACCTTATTGACAAGGTTGTAGATCCTTGCACCAATTTCAGATATGACCGACTCTGCTGAGAGCAATTCATCACAAGGAAGGATGGAGCTTAGGCTATTGTTATAGGGATTTTCTTCAAAGTTGTTTAGAACTGTGCAAGTATCATCAGAAAAACTGCAGGATAGGATAACTCTTTTCTCAGTAATTAAAATCCAGCTTTACAACCCCCCCAAAACAAAAAAAAAAAAACTCCAACTTCTCCCTCTCCCTCTCTGTTAGCTTATTTTTGCAGGGAAAAAAAATGATAGATCTTGAGAATGAACAGAACAATAGTAAATTAGAAAGGACTTGGTTTTACTTTTCTAAGAAGAAATACACTCCAAAGAGCAGCCAGCATATTACTGTCAGCAACCAGCACAGTATAACAAGCCTGTGAAAAGAATAGGGGAAAAAGAAAAACCATGGATGAAAATTTTAGCTCCATATGTAAATGCAAATACACAAAGGTGCCAAGCAAAAACAATTTAGCTTACTTACAGGTAAAGTACCCTCTGAAACCTCAGTACTCCTGAAACTGTGACAAAATTCCAACATTCAGTGAGAATCATGCTTATTTCATGTAGAAGAATTCCTTCAATCATGAACATAAAATCTAAACAAGATATAAAGATTTGATGTAAGTCATAGATGTTATGCATACAGATTATCGACCAATTAGACCAACCTGCCAAAGTTGTTGCAGCAACCAAGTTCAAGCTTATGATCACAATGGTTATTACAAACCTGAAATTAAAAGTATTCCCTCATTTCCACTGAATTGATTTTACATTTTCCCTTGAAGGAAAAGAGAGACAGAAAAGTCTTACACTAGTTTGAAAGCCTTGTTAATAATGCGCCTATTCTTGCTAGCCTCCTTTACAATATTTTCAGCTGTAGCATCAAAACTATCAGCTGTAGAGTTAAGATTTCCATAAGCATCAGCATCGACATTGGATTCCATCAAATCAGTTTGGATGTCTCTTAATGCTCGTGTTGCATTGTGTATGGTTTCAGATGCCTCATTTGCTGTCTTGATAATAATACCAAGTGAAGTTCTTGCTCGAGAATGGAATTTTGAACTCCCTGCAAGAACTACCCCACTTGCAGCCCTACAAAAACAAGAACCAAACATGCATCATTAGTGAAAAGCAAGTGAATTTGTGATATGCTATTGCTACTCCAAACTGCTTCTCTATTTAGCCAATTGTAAATTGTAATATAAACTAGAGTAAGAAAAATATATTTTAGCTTTTTTTAATATTCTTTCCTTTACCTGACGGCTATGTATATCCCATAAGAGGTTTAACCTCGAGTCCAAGTTAAGTTCAAGAGTGGGTCAGCATCAACACTCAAGAACGGGAGAGCTGTTAAACGGACCAATCCTAACCCATTTAGCCTTAGGATGTTGCTTTTTACACCACAAAAATTTCAAATACACCAAAAAAGTTAAAAATATTTTAATATTCCAGAAATACCCTCAATTTTCTTAATACACCTCATAATCTATATTTAGAAATACACCACTTCTTCCCCTCTTCTTCCTCCCTCCTCTCCTTCCTCACCCCCACCGATTCAATAATTTTCTTTTTATAGGTTCATGGGTTGTTTTTCCTCTTTTTTATTATTTTCCATTGAATAGCATCATCCTTCAAAGGATTTCTCCTTCTTTCATTCAGCGTTACGGTCAGGACCGTCAGGTACATTGTTTGAAAATTCACACTACCAGATGTTAATTTCCGGTATATAGTTTTCACATACCGAAAGTTAAAATCCAGTAGTACTTACCGGAAATTAACATCCGGTAGTGTTGCGTGAGACTTGAACAGTGCCAGTTCTTATTTCATGGATGGGTTGCAACTGAAAGGGAGGTTAGTGAAAATTGTAAAAGAATGGTACCTAGAGATTTTGCTCGGTTAGTGGCGAAAGATGGGTTCGAGGATAACAGTGATGAAGGTCGTTCTTGGGGAACAAGGGTGGAGGGTGAGGAGGGAGAAGAGGGAAAGAGGAAGAAAATGGGAGGGGGAGTGGTGTATTTCTAAATATAGATTATGATGTGTATTAAGATAATGAGGGTATTTCTCGAATATTAAAATATTTTTACATTTTCTGTGGTGTATCAGAAATTTTTGTTATGCAAAAAGCAACACCCTTAGGCTTAACCTATGTGGGTTAGAACCAAAAGGCCCATAGGATAAATAAAAGCCCACAATACATAAAGTCCTTAGGGACAAACTTCCCACCTAGTGCAAATGTTACCCAGAGTTGGCAACTTGGCATGCTGACTAGTGGGATTGAGTAATTAATCCCCAAATACCCAAGTCAGCAAAAGGAAATGATATAAATGATGCTCCTAATCAAAGATATAATTGTTCTGCTATACAGAAGTTTCCAAAACTTGCATAGCTAAAATCGTGAGCAATATGGCCAGAGGAATTGGTGAAATACCAGCTATCCTTTTTCCTCCATCACTTTGGCAACAAAAATTGATTGTTACCAAAAAAACTCCACACACAATTCCACACAAAAGCCAGAGCACCCCAATTGCATATCCATATACTCCTGTGAAGACAACTGACTACAAACATTAAGGACAGGTTAAAAATATCATTGTTGTTACAAATTAATTAGACAGAAAGAGGCACACAGACTTACACTCCAATAATGCTTATTGTTGATGATAAATCCTCCTCTGTATTTTTTGAAATTATTTAAAGGATCCACTCTAATAGTATTGTCCCGCTTTCTGATTGGTTCTGACACATTATCTGCATTAAATTAAATAAAGGACTCCAATCACGACCACTTATAAGTTATAAACCATATATGGGGAATGTTAAGTTGTTACAGCCGATTTTTTTTTGGTTGTGAGGGTCTTTGATCCCGCCCCGGTATTCAGAGTCTTTGATTCTGACTAATCTGGGATTCGGCCGGGAGGTGAGTAAAGCCTGACCAAGAGTTGTTGCTGTGTTACAGCCGAATTTGTGGCTCTACTAGGTGGATACAATATTCAAAAGGTTTAATGAACTTTTTAGTCCCTATAAAGTAGGGTCGTTTTGAAATCCGTCCCTGCAAAATTTTTTGTGTGATTTTCGTCCATGTAAGTAACTTTTTTGGAAACCGTCCCTGCCGTTAGTCCCCACCGTTAAGTGGCTGACGATGAGCCACGTCAGCTGTGCCAAATCGTCTAACGTTGCTGACGTGTATGCCAAGTCAGGTGCCACATTTTTTTTAAATTCGATTTTTTTAAAAAAAATATTTTATTTTAGTTTTCATTTAAAAAACATATAAAAAGTTAAAAATAAGTTTTTGTTTTAAAAAACCTAACCCTAACATTGATCTTCTGCCTTCATCTTCTTCCCTCATCATACCTACAACCTCTGACACTCTCTCCTCCTCCTCCACTATCGCCGCCTCCTCCATTGCCCCACTTCCTCCACCACCGCCGTCTCCTCCCTCCTCTACTCCTCCTCCATTGCCCCACTCCTACAACTGCTTCATCAATTTCCCATTCCTTCCATCCAACTAAACAATGGCCAAATACTCGTAGCTCGAAATTGTCTTTACAATCAGCACACTACGACAAATCTGAAGCCAACAATTCCTTTGTAATCGAGATATTGGGTAGCCCTTCAATGGTAGACTTGGAAGCTGGGGGCGTCCCATACCCATTGGGATCGTTCTCCGCAAGGTGCTGAATCAATTGCTCCAGACCGGGCCCGAAGAAGTAATCGCCAAGGTTGAGATTCGAGGGAAGATGAAATGGGTCCCCCGAACCCGAGTTGTCGATCACGAACTGAACATTGCCGCCGCCGGCTCTCAGGGTTTGAATGTAGTTCTGAAGGAACACGAGAGGGTTGAAGGCATCGACGTCTCCGAAGGGAGATCGACCGCCAAAGAGGGAGGGGAGATCCTCGCCTCCAAATTCATAGGTGAAAGAGAAGGGTTGAGGAATTGGGTTTTCCACTTCCTCGACAAAGCCACTGTACAATAAGTTCAGCTTCGAAGGAGTTCCAGCAAGCCTACGAGGTCCTCTCTGACCCAAAGGAACGAGCTTGGTACGATGACGAAGGGAGAAGAGAAGAAAATTTGGGGGGGGGGGCTCGACGATGAAGATGAAGGGAGAAGAGGGCAACAACTTAGGGTTAGGGTTTTTTTAAAATATAATTTATTTTTGTAATTTTTTATATAATTTTTAATTTTTAAAATAAAAAATAGAATTAAATAAATTTTTTAAAAATTTAAAAAAAATTATATGGCAGCTGACATGTCAAGATCTTTAGACCAGGATGACGATCTTTGGCATGGCGAACCGTCAGCCAATTAATGGCAGAATCTAACAGCAGGGACGATTTCCAAAAAAGTTGAACCTATAGGGATGAAAACCACACAAAAATTTTTACAGGGACTGATTTCAAAACATCCCTACTTTACAGGGACTATAAAGTTCATTAAACCTATTCAAAATCATATCATAAAAAACAAACCATTGTTTCTACAGAATTCTACGTGTTAATTTTTTACCCTCAAATACAAAATTGTACTACAATACAATCTTTATTTTATTATTTTAGTGATTAATATAAAATTCTTAATTTTCTTGTCTGTATGTGTCCTGCTCTTGCTTGCTTTTTAAAGCCTTAAAGGGATAGCTAATTCACAGATGTTGTAAAAAAATGTTAACTAATACGATTACATATTATTTATTTCCATTTTATTTTTACTTAAAATTTATCCTCAATTTATGATTGTGTGCCACCCTACCCATTTCATGACATGTTTCAGGGGACTGCCTTTTCAATCATAACATAACGTGCGTGTATTGTTCATAATATATGTAGTCATTTTCGAGCAAACTTTGTAATATTTTGAGATCATATACTTCAATACATACAGACGCATAGCAATTGCAGAAAATATATTAAGATTATAGAGACTCTAACAAAACCAAATATTACCAGCTGCAGAATCATCGAGGAAGACTGTTTGTGCTGCAATTTGTGGCAAAATTAATACTATAATCACAATAGTTGATGCTAGGCAATAGGTGCCGTTGGTTATGGCCATTTTTAACCTGCCAAACAACCCTTCTAGTATCAACCAGGGGATACCCGAAACCCTTTTATCTGCAGAACTTAACAAAACGGATGTATAACTTCTAGTGTCATTTCTCTCCACACTATATACACTTCAGCTGAACCATCACATTCTCAAGTTTTAACTCTTAACATGAAACACCTGATAACTTAGCTATTCACATGCCATTTTGTTCAAAAGCCAAATCCAACCACAACTGAGAGTCTGAAACTAGTTTCGATTTTTGTCATCCTCGAAACACAAGGGAAAAAAAAGTCAGACAAAAAAGGTTCAATGGATTGGTTTAGCAATAGTTTGAACTTGACAACATGGCCTATTTTTTATCGTAGCGGCATATTTGCATCTCTGAAGTAACTACGTCAAAAGAGATAACTAGTGATCGATTGTGAGCATAAAAGCTATAAGTTTGCGTGAAATTCATGGTGATAAAAGTGTCACCGAAAAAATTGGTATGCATAGTTTAACACCACTCATTTCTTTACCAAAGAATAGGCCCCCAAATAAAGAATCCCCTGAAGTGTCATAATACCAACTGTAGTCACTTTATCAATCAATCAATTTACTATTTAATAAAATTAAGTCCTCCTTGTCACTTGTCACTCTCTCAATGATCACCTACTCTTTGGTTTCCGCCCAGCTACACCTCCCGCTCTTCTCTTAAAACTATTTACTAGCTCGTGGAGTTACTTACGGCCATGAGTTTGGTTCCAAAATGAAATATTTGAGGAATTGATATCTCTGCACACATATTCATAGAAAAGTGGAGTTTTAATATGCTTTGGATAACTTTGGCTTTTCTATTTTCTTTGATCTTTTCAAATGATCATTATTACCTTGACTTGGATTATGCGATAAATTTAATTATGTGGTCTATTTGTCAATTTGATTTTGTTCATTCCTTTTTTATCTCCATTTCGCCACTAATATATGTAAGCAGGGATTGCACAAACACATATAAGAAGCTAATATATAGATGAGAAATTAAAGCACACTGTGAAATATTCAATGCATTTCTTTGTTTATACTTGATCTATATCAGTTGCTTGAATCTCAAATGTGGTTTGATTTCAAGTTGTTTGTGTGAGGTTGAGGCTTCTGAGACACTTCCATAAGGAGTAAAGAACTTCTCTATGTGATAATGATTTACGAACCAATACACCTGATGAATGAATCTTTGCATTAGATGATGAAATTGTTATCACATAGAGAAGTTCTAATTTCAAAATGTACAAGCCAAGTCAATGGAAAAATATTGAGGATCATAAGAAACTAATATTCCAAGAAAACCCTCCAAGAGAAAGGTACTCATCAAGTTGATTCTGTGATTAAATTGTCTAATGATAGAAGAGAGATTGATTATGCTTTGAAACCATAGATGCCATCACCATCTCTATGTATCATGGAGAAAGGCTAATAGGTTTGTAATTCATATATGCATTGAAATTGAATTGGAAGGAAACAAAATATGCAGGGAATAAAATTGAATTTGCTATCTACGTGGCATAAGCTTATTTTCATGATAATTATGAGCTTACAAGTGATCACTAATGTCTTCACAAGTAGATGTTTCAGCTCTATTATCAATTATTAATTAAAAGAAGTAGATCTATCAGATTTTATTACTGCAGTAACAGAAGCAGAAGTTCTTGAAGTGATGTCTATATTTTCTTCACGTGTTCGTTTGCTGGAAGGTTGCATCTTAAGATATATAATTAAATATGAACCTGTCACATAATGCCATAGGTTAACTTGGAGCATGATGGTGCAGAAGCTTTTGCTAATGCAGCTGATGTATTGGAAAATGTCGCTTATGCAAGAGTGTATAACACTGACCATCAACCATGGCTTCTGCTTGAAGCAGCTTCAATGATGGTGGAATTCTAAAGCACCTTCAAGGTGCTGTATGGCTCTGAAATTTGTACAAAGAAAATATTCGATTGAGTATCACTATTCTGAATGTTAAGGGCACCTAATTCCTAAGGATTGTTGTGTTGTGGCGTCTCTAACTTATTTTCATTTGGATGGCATCAACTATAAAACCCCTTTAGAGTTTGATTCGTGGAGATGGGAGCTAAATAAACATAAAGAGTTGTATCCCACAACTATATAAAGAAATCATATCACTGCAAATATTCTATGGTTGTAGTGAAAAATGTAAAGGCTCTTAACATGGATATAATTTATATAATTTATTTTTAGAGATTCCTAAATTATATATTGGGTAGAATTTATTTTAAAACCCTTAAAATTACATTGAGTTGATGTCCTGCACTCCTGCCTATGAGTATCACACATTTGCGATAGACAATATCACTAACTCACCATTGTTAGTCAGAGACAAACAGTTTTTCGCCAGCTTATATGCCTGTGAGGTTATCTCCTTTGGATTACTATGAGATCTTGGCCCAATTTGAGATTTTGAGTTAGCTTCTTGATTAGGATTTTCAATATTGGTGTGCCTTAATCATGATGATGAGATCTTCTTTTGAACAATTATTTTCTCCATGATCCTAAAGATTGCTTCTTTTTAGATGTAAGGTATATGATTGAAAGACATGGATTTGAGGATTTTTATAGCACGTTTGTATCTCATTTAACAGGTCATATATCTCAGTGTTGAAGCATTTTCATACAACTGCAACTATATGGTTAAAGATAGTAGCGCACACGAGATTTATGGTTCCTTTGATGGCAAGTGTTTCTTCCCATGTCCCTCCAGTGTCACCTTTTGGGTTGGAAATTTGTCCTATGCGAGGATTTTCAAATTCACAAGCACAAGGAAAGATATCTTATAAAGGTATCTTATACATGAATTTCTAACAAATTATATTATGTATTCAGGTTTGGCTTATAACATTTAATAGTTAGCCTATACCATCTTCTATGAAATAACAAGGCCACTTGGAAGTTTTAAAACAGTTTAAGCAGAAAATACAATTTTCCGTGTTGGGTTTTTGGTATCTATCTTTCTTAATAAATTTTTAAATTCAGTTTTGCTTATTCATATTTCTTTTCATTTAGTTATGGATCATCTATAGTACATTAGTACTAGGTAGGCTATGTATGATTTGACTTGACATGGTTCATATGAACTATGGTTTCTGGTCCTTTGTGTATTGGAATTCCTGATGAGTATGTGGATTTTGCTTATCTACGATGTTTGTTGTGTTTCTAGGCATAAACCATAAATGGGTCTCATCCTCTTTTCTTGGGAATGAGATGGAGGGGATGATGATGATGAAGAATAAGCTGAATAGCTATATGATCTTTCTCTCTCTCCATCAATAAAAGAACTTTATGATGATGGGAGAGGAGAGGGTTGTGATTGTGAAGCCTATTAACCTTTCTGTTTTCATCATTGTGTCTAAGATACTTTGGTGGAAACAAATGTACCGGTTTTATCTTCTGATGACATGTTATCTGTTTGTTACTAGCAGAAATCATATCATGTTCAACTCCTTTTTTTCTTTAGAAGAAATTATCTGGTATGCTAATTTTTATACTAAGACTGATATCAACCTAGGAAACTAAATCTCTTACATGTGGTGATTCCACTAAGCATGCAAAGAAGGGTAGAGGGTTTGTTGCAGGAATATCTCGACAGACTTCAGTTAAATTATGAAAAGACAATTGACAATCTAGATGATTTCAAGTCCACCAATCATGTTAAAGATGTAGATATGGATGAAAATGTTGATTCTTTTGTGGATGGATCTGTTATGGAAATGGTTCTCCAGAAGAGGAGTTTGAGTTTCAGTTCATCTGTTATGGTCAGACATTATTACTGCTCGAGTCTGATATCGTTTCTGGCTTTTTTCCTAGATTGTCTAACACATGTTCCCATCCATAACATCCCTGTAGAGGGGCTGTTCCCCAAGCAGGTAAGGACAAAGGTGTCTCCTGCAATAGAAACAACCTACTGGGTCTTATTAGTTTTATAGTTAAAACATCATTCAAATAAAACACATGTCGGTAAAACATGTTATCAGTTAACCATGTTATCACAGTCGACTTGGCATGAGAATGTGTTTGTGTGGAATGATTACAGCTTGACAATGCTATTCATTTGAAGCTACAATGGTGTAAATAAAACACATGTCAGTAAACCAACATTGCAATTTCCTAAAGAGAAACAAGAGAGTGATAGACTTGCCTCTAGATGGCCACACCGACAAGCCAACTGTCCAGATTAAAGCATAAGTCAGTAATATCATGGCCATGCTCCTCTGCTTTACTATTAGGCTCAGAGTCCTGCCTTTTGAAGCAGAAGATGAACTGATGAAGAGTGCCAAGGTTCACCAAGTTTCCTTTTCTTTTGTCATACACACTCAAAGTCAAGGTACGTGGCAAAAGGTTGATGCCTAGCAAGTGTATTTTATATAATTTGGTACACCAGTTCAGTTCTGTTGTTACGCCATTTCCCTCTAATTCCATATAATTTTACGCTATTACCATAAGTTTTACTAACAAGTGTATTCTATTTATTTATTTTTCCAAACAGAAATATACACCATGTGATTTTATTTTAGCTATGCAGTTTCAAAAGACAGGAAAATGTGTAGTTGAGTTAAATATTTGTACAGGTGTGGCAAGTACGTGCTTCTTATTATCAAAAAACCATATTGGAGATTTATGACGCAAACATGGGGTGCAAATGTACATCCATCTCCATCTATGATTACTGAGGTAGGTAGGAGAATGCTTCATAAGTGTAGCGACCAAAGAAAAACTTATTTTCTTTTAGAGAATGAACATGGAGTTGTCGTCAACTTTATTTAATTTCGGGAAAGTTGGAAAATTCTTTAAGAAAAAACTTCGGGTTCGGGAGTCGATTACGTCTAGGGAAAGCATGGAGACTTAACCCCACGGCATCCTAGAACATCCATAAAAATGGTTATCCAAAATTAGTCGTGTAAATTATTAATAACTTTGAAGATATTTGTTTTACCCCGAAATTATTATTTTTTTAAAAAAACATCTTTAGTTGTGAATTCTTTTTTTTAAAACTAAATGAGGTTGAACATGGCACGTAAGTTCATAGGACAACCTCAAAATCTAAAGGGTTGAACATGACACTTGTCATAGGGCAACCCAAGAAATAAGTTTGTTTTAATTAAGTGATCATCTTCTATTTTTATGTAAAAGTAGCTTTACCTTATGAAAATAGAACAACAATGAAATATTTTACTAAATCATTCAGTAGATAGAGGTACAGGAACATCATAGTAAACAGAGACGAGAATGAAACATTTTTACTAACCTATTCAGTTTCAATATCCATGGGTTTTTCTTTTGTCATAAACAGAGAGAAACTTATGAGTAATATCAACAAAGAGAACAAAGATTACCAAATGAGAGCAGAATAACAATGATTTTGTTTTCTCCCAGTGGTAAGATTTCAAGATCAAAACCTTTACCTTTCAATCTCACTAGCTCTTTTAACTCTTCCTTCTTAACCACTCTAATAATAGAGAAGAGAAAAAAAACTCGGATCTCTAATCTCTCTTCTTCACAAAGAAAATGTTAGATAAAAATCTCCCCTAAAGAAAATGTTAGATCCCCCCTTTTTGTGTTTCTGTCCCCTCCTTTTATAGATGGACGAGAGGGCTTCATGCTTCTTCTTGCCCAGTGCGGCTTCAAGGTTGGTCTTCACGAAATCCGGGGCTTGGGTGGCTCAGAACAGAAATAGCGTGTGTCCAGATGGGGGCGACGCGAGCAGCAGAAAGGAGGTGATTTGATGTCAAGGTTGCGTGTTTGAGGAGAGAAGGAGATGGGGGGTTTTGTCTGATGTGTAAGACGGGTCTTTTAGGGTTAGGAGTGGGGTTGACAGGTTAAAATGAGGGAGGAGATGAGGAAGAAGAAGGACCAATCGGTAGAGGAGGCGCAAGGGTGGTTGGAGAGTGGGAGGAGAAAAGGAGGTCTTGTCTGATATGTAAAATAGGGTTTTTTAGGGTTAGGAGAAGTAACTCAATCTCCTTTCCTTTTTTCGTTGATTGTCCTTTTCTCCTTCTTTTCTTCGTCATTTCTTCATTATCTTCCTCTTCTTCTTTCTTTATTCTTTAGCCTCCAGCCTGAAAATAGAATTGCAGTGGACGGGACATCTTCGTTCAACAGAAACTTAGATATGCAAAAGTAGATATACACTAGACGGACCTTGAACGCGCTGTCGCGCACGCGCCAAAAAGCGAGCGGTTTACAAAAATATGTAGTTTAAGGAGCGACAACTCGAGTATCATCTCACAAGGACTCTTGGGTTTTTGCTAACAGAAAAAGTCAGAATTGGGGGGTTTTGGATTTGAAATTAAACAAAGAAAACAAAGCAGAAAAACAATGCAAACTAAGTAATTATCAAATAGCTAAAAAACGATCAACCTACTGTTCTCGGTTTCCCACTATCATCGATTCATATAATTCCAAGCCCTAAGCGGATTCTAAACCCTTTTCGATTGTAGCATCAATTAACAAGCGAAATCAATACTACGAGACATATGTTCCTATTCCCGAATTAAGCAAACGGGGTGAAGCACTCATGAACTAAGCGAACATGAACGAACACACGCGAATAAAGCAAACGCGATTAAGTATAGGAACACACAATCATCGAAATAAACCAACACATATTCTATACGATTCTGAATTAAGCAAACAGAACATATAAAACAAGTATTGGAAGAGAATAGAATAAAGTTCAGGAATTACAAAACCTCAAGCGTCAATGGAACCCAATCGCAGTAGATTAATCAAGGAGACTAGCTCTCCATTACAAACATAAACACAAAATGCTAAACCTACTGTTGCAGCCGCAACTGTGAAAAGAAAAGAAAAAGAGAAGAAAAGCTAAGCTAAGATACTCAGTTCTGCCCTAAAGCAGACTTAAATACAGCTTCTGGATTCCGCGAGCTCGCGAGGCGAGCATACCTTCGCGAGGCGAATA
Organism: Sophora flavescens; assembly: GCA_030762895.1. NCBI lineage: Eukaryota > Viridiplantae > Streptophyta > Magnoliopsida > Fabales > Fabaceae > Sophora > Sophora flavescens. The sequence goes on along the minus strand of CM061063.1, from coordinate 20,971,336 downwards.
ATATGAACAATCTTCAGTGTTTGGCCCTCTCGCGAGGCGAGCTTATCATTCGCGAGGCGAGACTCTTCAAATTCCAAACTGTCACAGCCGTGACCTTCAACATGGGTAAGCCGTGATGGCTTCTGGTCTTCCAGGGTTGGATTACTCGCGAGGCGAGTCAAGTATTCGCGGGGCGAGACAGAGAGGATTGCATTTTCTGGCACAGCCACGCTTCAGGTTCGCGAGGCGAGTAGCCTCTCGCAGGGCGAAAAACTCCAGAACTGCTTCTTTTTATTACCTGAAAACAAGGATTAACAGTAAGTACTTTATTCGAATCTAAATTAGCTAAATTAACCTAAAAATACTTTAGAGACTCAAAATATTGCTTGACGACAATCAAGTCTAATTTGGGCAAAAACGGGATATAATTAGCACAAAACCACGGTCATACTAGCCATAAAACTAGATGAGCCAGAGGCTGATCAGACCTCCTCGTCCAACAGAAGTTTAAACATGCAATGGATGGATCCTCCTCGTCCTACAGATAATTAAATGTGCAATGGACGGAACCTCCTCGCCCAACAAAAAAGTAAACATACTATGGACGGAACCTCTTCATCCAATAGAAAATTAAATGCAATGGACGGCACCTCCTCGTCCAACAGAAAAGTAAATATGCAAGGGACGGAACCTCTTCGTCCAACAGAAAATTAAATGCAATGGACAGCACCTCCTCGTCCAACAGAAAATTAAACATGCAATGGACGGAGCCTCTTCGTCCAACAGAAAATTAAATGTACAATGGACTGAACCTCCTTGTCCAACAAAAAAGTAAACATGCAATGGACGGAACCTCTTCATCCAACAGAAAATTAAATGCAATGGACGGCACCTCCTCGTCCAATAGAAAAGTAAACATGCAATGGACGGAACGTCCAACAGAAAATTAAATGCAATGGACGGAACCTCTTCGTCCAACATAAAATTAAATGCAATGGATGGTACCTCCTCGTCCAACAGAAAAGTAATGGACGGGACCACCCCGTCCAACAACAAGTGTAATGTAATGGACGGGACCTCCCCATCCAACAGCAAGTGCAATGGACTGGACTGGACCACCCCGTCCAACAGCAAGTACGATGTAATGGACGGGACCAACCCGTCCAACATCAAGTGCGATGGACGGGACCACCCTGTCCAACAGCAAGTCCAATGCAATGGACGGGAACATCCTGTCCAACAGCAAATGCAATGGACTAGGCTGGACCACCCCGTCAAATAGCAAGTTAGTTATGAGCCCCCTCCTTTCTTCATTATTTTTTTTCTTTTTCTTCTTTTTCTCTTCACTATTATTATTAGTCTCTTTGAAACATAATATCATTAAAATTAGAATAAAATGAAGACGGACAAAAAGGGATGTTCACAATAAAGATCCGTCAAGCCCGAGGAGTTTAGGCATATTTATATCAGAAGTCGTACATGTTACATCTAAAAATGCTAAACATGTAATCTTTCAGCTTCAAACTTACTGAAACTTTTTCATCCTAATTATTTTTTCTAAACATGCTAATATATGATGGTATGATAGTTTTTTCTCCTCTCATTTTATGTTCGAGTTTTGCTTTAGCAATAGAAACAAATCAACAGGAGTTATTTTAGGTGAGTATTGCTTTGTTGTGAGTATTGATTTTCAATTCACAACAACCTTACTTATAACTTGAAAATTGGTTTCTTGATGTTAATTCAATGGTTTTATTTTTTTGTTGCCATTTAGGTAGTTCATACCAGACAACATTCTTAGTTACATAATAGGTTCAACCTTGGGATGGTTTCTGATTAGAATCACCAGGCCTCCCAAACACATGAATGGGCATTGGTTTGTAGATGTGCATACATGTTGTTCAAACAAGAATTTGGGTAATATGAAGACATAAACTAAGTATTCTAATCTAATTGAATTTGGGTCTATTTTTTTAATGTGAAATAGACATTGCTTTAATTTTTTTAATGATGTTTTAGATAAAACTTGAAGATGAAAAACATCATAAAATTATTGTTTGTTACGCTTGATAATATTCAATGTGTTTTCTAGTCTGCACGGAAAACGTGTTTTGACTTGATATATACAATCATGAAGCATTGTCATGAAGATATATACAATCAGGAAGCGTTGTCATGAACATCTACACCTGGGAAGCATTGTCATGAAGATCAACACCTAGGAAGCATGCTTTGGCAGAATTGAGTTTGCAGATATAGCTCAATTGTATTTGAGCACATATCAATTTTATATTGTCATGAATATTCAAAGCACGTGTAATTAGTATACATGGATTTAGTATAAACAAACAAATTAGTATATAATAGATTGTTTATGATTAAGCGGTTTTAAACATGCGTAAAAATGAAAGTGACCTGTACGAATACATGGGTACCTTACTAGTTTAACTGCAAAATCGTGTCCAACACTCTCCTACGTACTTTCACCTGCAGAGAGGATAGCTGTAGTTTTCAAATTTTCAACTTAATCCGTACTCCTGATAGGACACAAATAAAGTGAAAATATGTGTGGTTTGCTTCTAATGTGAAATGAATTTGCTTTCAGAGAAATTATAGCAGGTTAGTAGAGCAGCAACTAAAGGATAATCCAAAAAGATTTTAACAATTGATTTTAAGTTGATGTGCCTTGAGTGTTTAATCATTGTCAACCTATGTTTAAGATTTTGTATTAAGATTCAAAATTTATTAAATAACATTAATTAGTAGAAAAAAATCGCATCAATTGACTAATATCTCAAGTTTTATTATTTGTTGTATCTTTTAGACAACATAAAATTTAATCATAATTTTAAATCCTTGATGTAAGGGAAAGTAATGTTTTTTTTTTTTTTTGACAAAGGAAAGTAATGTTAAAAGAGTTTATACCAAATTACCAATAAAACTATCTTAAAGTATAAGTACATTTTTACATTACATCTCTCATGAAGTCCAAAAGTAGACAAACCTGATGATTTTAGATTAAAATGCACTAAATTACGAGACTTTGGATGCACATTTTAAAAATTACATAACTACAGTGCATGCCAAACAAAGTTAAATGGTTTTTCTTTTAAGGCTTTTCCTTTTTTATTTCGTTAAAAATGATTTAGAGTATTAGCATCAGTAATTTTAATTTTTTAGTATTTTTAAATTATTAATATTTGATTTTGAATTACTAGTAATATCATGTGGTGAATAATTGTGAATGAAGAGTTTTTGTTAAATTGTTGCTTAATTGCAGTTTTGGTCCCCTACTATTGGTCATGTGCAATAATGATCCCTTAAGTTTTTTTTGTGCACATTTAATCCCTGTTTTTTCAATTTTGTAAACTTAGTCCTTCTATCCAATGTACTTAGAGCAGTGGTTTTGTGTGCTTAAAGGAGTGATTCCTCCATGTTGATCATTGCAAGATTGGCAGACATTGACAGAATAACCAAATTTGCAATATTGAAAAAACAGGGGACCAAATATGCGCGAAAAAATCTTTAAAGACCAAAATCGCAAATGACCAATAGTTGAGGAACCAAAACTGCAATTAAGCCAATATTTTATAGTAATGGATAATTTGCCCGTGTGTAAAGTGTAAACGGTATGATGTAACACAAATGGCTGAGTAGCAATGGCACTGCGCCATCTTGTAACTCCTTAGTCCTTGATAAGATTCCAAGCACGTGCACAATCAAATGAGTGAGATCGATATTCATTTACCAACCACCACAAGGACTTGTTACCCATAATGAAATATGATGTATTTACAGCAGGAGAATCATATCTAACAAGATTAACATATTATCAATAATGAAATTGTGTACACTATTACTGCTATTATTCCCTAGACAATTCAACCCAAAAATACCACTACGAAGCAGAAAATTCAGCTTGTAGAAAAAAAAAAACAAATACAAAGGCTAATAATTCAACTGGATGGATGGTTGTCAACTTATTTCATGCTAATCTAAATGTCCTAGATTTCGATGAATCAACATCATCATTATAGGGATCGAGAATGTTGTTGTGGAAGTATGGAGTTGGCTATTGTTTCATTTATATTAAAGTGAAGAGGTGGCATTCCCTTCATTACGTCTGGAACTTTTTTCACTCTGCCATAAAAATAAAAGGAGAAAAACAAAAACAAAAAAACAAGCATATCACTTCTTCCACTATGCTGCTTTGAGTAATATATACAGACAACCAAAAAAGCAAGTGTATAACTTACTCATTCAAAAGGGTCTTAATGTTATCTCTTACTTGGCAGAAAAGTGGGATGTTCTCCTGAATCTGGAAACAAAAAAGCAAGAACATGCTATAGGTCAGCATTACAGCCACCAAAGCTGATTCAGAAATCATGTTTTATAGTCTTTTAGAACAAGGGATTAGTTTCACACACACAATAAGTTAAATAAGCTAAAAATGGCATCAACTCACACGAAGAGCAGAAATATTTGCAGAGATTTGATTCAAGGCCTGTGCATTTTGCTCCAATAGCTCACCTGCAGTACCTCCAATTGCTTCAAAAAGCACAACGCAAATACATGAGATGTCTAAACGTAAGAAAATTAGCTACAAGAGAAGGAATAAATCATGTATGCAGACATTGAATTTAAAGCTATGGAAAAATGCACAAAATACGGAACCGACCCTGATAATTGATGCCACCATCATTGTCCATCATAATCATTGCTGGAACGCATGGAGAATCATTGGGTCGAGCAGCAAGGTGAGACAACCGCACTGCAGGCGCTGAAACTTTTTCCTGGGAAAAAAGATCCAAAACATCTAAGCTCCACTGAATATAAAGAAAGAACATAGAGCTTCTAGTATTGCATAAATGCAAATATATTCTGTTTGCTTCCATTTTGTCACATTCTTTTTTGTCTAATTCTTTTAGTCAACACCTTAAATTGTTCCATAGGTAATAGTCAGTCTCTCTACCCAAATTTTGTGTACATATATAGGGGGTGATTCATAATGTTAAGTCAATGCAGTTGTTTAGTATATGACAGAAAAATAACATAGCCAAGGAGCTAACCTATTAACTAATGATGTTTAAGGATATTACTAAACAATTCTTTGGAGTTTGTAATATAAAATCAGAAGTCACCATTTGCTTTCAGATTTAACATCAATCCAAAGACAAGGCACAAGTGTTCTCCAGATTAAGACACAATAAGCAATCAACAACAGAACATGGGAAAGGGCCAGTCCTCAACCCTCATAAGTGATATACGTAAATCTGAAGAACTAGCTTATTCAAGACAACTTTCCATCAATTAAAACGTGTGGTGATGTGCGTGCAGAAAGTAGGGTTGCTAGTGCCAATGCATGAGTAAGCAAGCAAAAGAAACAGAGAGTATAATATTCTCATAAATAGTCTGGACACCAACCCACATACATAGGACTGTGAAAGACATCAGAAGAGACAGAGTATCTCCATTCCACAGGCATCCACAATACAAAGCACTCACACAGTAGTCAGTTGATAGACTAATAATATGAACATCCAATAAATGGAAGCACTACCTTTTTACCACCCTCCTTCCTTCTCTTGCTATTTTCCCTTTTCTGTAGAAAAATGCAAACTAAACATGTCACTGTTCAGAGAAAATAATTACTTCAAAAATTTGTAACATTTGTAATAGATTATCATATCTCTATGCTGATTAAATTAACATGTACCTACTTGGCTTACAATCTTCATCCACCTGATTCGCAGAGCTACATCCCTCACGGTCTTATTCTTTAGGCCTAGGGCTATCTTTGCATAGCGTGTTATGTTGCATTCTTCGGATGAATACCTACGAGGGGAAATTTTGGAATTTTCGTTGAAATAGTTATGACTAGTTATATTATATGTGAAAAAGAATTATTGAAATGCAAAAAGGCCAAAACAATTACTCACGTAACGAGTCTTTCATCAAGTATAGCCTGTTCTTCAGGGGTCCAATTCAATGAAAAGCCAGAGTTGTGCTTCATGCGGAGAATGGCGGCTGAAAGTGAAGGATCGTGCTCCTGGTGATTGACATAATGCATTTTTCCAATATATTCCAAGATTGAAACTTTCCCGCGTATATGGCCAATTCGGTTCAAAGGGTATAGGAATTAAGGTTTGGTTCCCGCCAATTACGGCAAAACAGCAAAAGGTTCAAAAACAGAGACTGAGGTTGATAAGGATAAAGGGAAATGGAACGGGAAGAAGAAACAAAGAGAGATTATCTAGGCGACAGTTTTGAATTGCAACAGAAGCAACCAGTTGGTGTAGAGTTTGTTAATATATATAGAATGAAATGATGATGTTATATTTTGTGGTTTATAGTGTTATAATCTTTCAAAATAGAATATAGATATTATATTCTTTATTTTGATTAAATTTTTCAAAAACAAAAAGTTATATTTTTAATTTAGTTTCAATGGAATAATTTTATTTTATTTTCTACATGAAGGGAATGTTTGTGTATTGGGATGATAATTTTAGTCGTATCCATGAGTAAAATCCACAACGGATACGGGACGGGGGTTAAACGGATATCACGGATTAAGTTAACGGCTTTTTTTGAATTACCTGTTTGTTAACGGGTGGGGACAGATACTGAGATACTCGTACCTGTGGATACCGGCACCCGTGAAGTTACCTTGATAACCTCAAATTTTTTATTATTTTAAATGGAATTAAATTATATTTTTAATTTAGTTTCAATGGAATTATATTATATTATTTTTTACGTGAAGGGAATGTTTGTGTATCGGGATGACAATTTTATCTGTACCCATGAGTAAAATCCACAACGGATACCCGAGGGGGGGGGGGGGGGGGCTAAACGGGTTTTTTGTATTACCCGTTTGTTAACAGGCGGGGCCGGGTACTGAGATACCCGTGTAACGCCCTTCGTTACATTAATTGCCTAAATTAATTTTCAATAAAAACCTTTGAGATATTTAAATTCAATAATCGAATTATAAAAAATTTCAAAATATTTTAAGTATGAAAGTATCTCGTATTTTCAAAATAAAGCCTCATAAAAATTGATTAATAAAATCCACAGAATCCCTTTTACAATTGTTTTTGCCTCGAAACACGGACATCTAATAAACCCAAAATAAATAAATAAATTATAACTAATATCTTCAAGACTCTCTCCCAAAACGTTGCATCATGCATCTCATCACCTGTAAACTCTGAAAGACAACACCACTAATGAGATTTATAATTCCAGTAAGTAAACATAGTTCCAAAAGATTTTCAAAAAGATGTTTCTCTCAGTCGGCATGGTAACCGGAAAAACAATCACGGTACCCGCTAATTTTTCAAAAATAATGTTCATTAAAAAAATACATTTAATTACAATAATCATATAACGACAACATAATCAAATATCATATATTAATTAAACAAAGTAATCATATATCACACAATAACACAATCCTCAAGTGACTCAGAAACCCCACTCTGTGTTGGTTTCTTGCCCAATTCGGTGACTCGAGAACCTCATTAAATTGGTTCTTTGCCCCTTGTCTGCGGTGACTCAGGAACCCCGTTCTAGAATTGATTATTTACCACCCTCTTTATGGTGACCCAAGAACCTCGTCCTAGAATTGATTCCTTGCCCCATGGAGACTCGGGAATCCCATTTTAGAATTGACTCATTGCCCCTGTGGTGACCCGAGAACCTCGTAATTAAATTGGTTCCTTGTCTCCCATTAACGGTGACCCGAGAGCCTCGTTCATAAAATGGATTCCTTGCCCCATATCTTATTTTTTTACATCCCATTAAATGGCGATGTTATAAGCCAATGCCCCATTCTTGGGCGACATGTCAACAAATTCCACACATCATGCATATACTCATTCATCCATATTCCGAAGCATAAAACCATCAATCATAATTGACAAACTTTTCAAAGCATATAACCACTACAATTTCATATCACCATATAATTAACTCATAAATATCAATTGAACAAATATCATGTTATCACGTAAATTTACGAGTATAATATAGCAATCATAAACACAAGGAATAATATACATCAACAAGCATATCCATCAACCAATACAAATATCAAGCATGTGTTTCATATCAAATAGTCAATTTAATCAATTTTATTTTGAAGACAAAATTCCAAATAATTGCTCTTATTTTCATAATCAAATCCTTTAAAATTATATACCGTGAAAATTTCAGAAGAGAGGTGTTTACTTACTTCTGGTAAAGCTCCAAATAACTCTAAAATTATTCATAACAAAACAGATTCTTCACTGTCTCTTTTTACCAATACTTTTTGAACTGTGTGTCTCTTTGTTCAGAACCAATTCTTTTTACGCTATTTTTCCTTTATTTTCCTTAATGCGGCGACTCCTTCTTCTTATTTTACTGTTACGCCTACGTGTATGTGAATTAGCTAGGTTTTGTAACTTTTTATATATAGAGAGTTAAATCACATCTCATTACCATTCCACCCCATGACCCACATTCCTAAAGAATTCACTTTGAATTCTTTTAAGTTACTAGTACCTTCACGTTGCTTAATTTTTTGGGCACCTCCACTTTTTTTCTTTTTCTTTTAAATATATATATATATATATATATTATTTTAGTTTTAATTTTAATTTTCAACTTTACATTTTTTTTAAACAATTCTAATAAATTAATCCTTTTATATATTAAACTTCCTAATAGCTTAATCTTTTATAAAAAAAACTATATTTAAATTTTAGGACGTTACATTTCTTCCCTCCTTCAAGGAATTTCGTCCTCGAAATTCGCTTACACCTAATCCATATAGAAGAAATGGTACGACATACCATGACTGATGATCTGATGCTAAAACCACACTAGAATTTATCTAGCGCAACTTCTAAGATAATATACAAATAATGATGATGGATTTATACAGGTATGCATAAGTCAAGATCCAGAAATACGATAGTAGATAAAAATCAAAGAAGTGAAATATGATATGCAAACAATTTAATTATAACACCAGAACAAGATTCTTGGTAATAATTAAAATCTGATTAACCAAAATAAAATAGAGAAGTTTTACATGTACACTAACGACAAACACATTAGAGCGAGCTTTCTCCTTTGATTTGACTTTATTGCAAATTTCTAATATATTCCATGCATACCCTTACCAACTAAACATGTTCAATCTCTAAAAGGAAATATATTCCCACAATTAAAATCATATTATCATTTCTTGAGGATTATAGCAAAAACATATTTTGGTAACAATTTTTTTTTCAGAATCAATTCCCAATCAATTTCATTAAAATGTGATAAAAAGGGTAAGGTGTAACATTAAAAGATCACAACTGTGTTTTAGTGTTCATAAATTTGAATCACAAAGATCATCTCGTACAATGCAACTTCTAAAATGTCACTAATAGGATGTCTTTAGAAGAATCAACAATCAAGTCATCATGAAACTTCAATTTTTATTTTTATTTTTCATATTTCAAAGTCATAAAGCAAATGGATTATTAACACCATTTAAGTGGAATTTCACACATCGAGGATCAAGGATATTTTTGAATATTTTTTTTTTACAATAATATCAATTACATGAATAAAACTTAAAGAAGGTGAGCCTCTATTTTTATTTTTATTTTTATTTTTATTTTTAAATTCTATGTTTGAGAAAACTCCGAACACATTCCAAAGTACAAATCTAGTTACCAGGACACTAAAAAAGATTTTCAAACTCAAAACAATATTTTTTTTTGTTCATCTTTGTAAAGTCTCAATTTTTTTTATACTTATGTAAATGAATTCAGAATGTTACGAAATTAAATTGGCATGACTCTTACACAAAACAGTTCGTTGCCATATTTCTTATTTTACGAAAAATCATTGTCAATTAGTACAGAATAAGTTTGAATTGAACTCATAAAATTTCAGCATACATTACTTACTATAATTAACGACTTATAAAGTTAAAAACTCATTGAAATATTTTGAAATTTGGTATCTAAGATCCTAACACATATTTAAACAATTCCAAAGGGACATCACATTAAAATCTCATATTGATATTTTTTTTCTTATATTTCTAAAAATATATCAAGCAGATTTGATTCTAGCATAGTAATAGAAAACATGATATTGTTATTGAGCTTCATCTTGTGGTGCATGTTTCAAAATGACCTAATTGCTCTGTGATTTTAAACACTTCATCCTCAACGTGTTATCATCACGAGGAACTCAAAATATTTGAAACCAACGTACAATCACTAAGAGAAATCTAGAATATCACAACAAGCACAAGTGGCTCATAGTTTACCTGCATATATCAACTCTTATTTTCGATTGTAAACACTTATAGAAAAACTAATAGTGAATAAATAAACAAACTACTAGAAAATAAATTTGTTTACACACACTATAGAGACATGAATTATGATCATCAAAATAATTTTTCAACACAACAAGCAATCTCATGTAAGTTCAATTACAATCAATAATTAATCAAAATCAATAACATAGAACAAGTCTCGTAGACCATAGAACAATTTAAACAGATAGTGGAGGTAAACAATACAAAAAATAATAATAGTAATACTCAAGCACCAGACAACTCCAAAGTTTCTCACACACAACAAATTTTTTTTTTAAACAAAATCTTTTTCCTACTAACAAAAATCATACCCTTGCATGTCAGTCGCCATAAATCTGTACACCATCAATCAAGTATTGGGTTGGCCAGGCCCAACATCTAAAAGAATAGTGTGTAGTCTTTATAACTCTAACATCAGTCATATGCACCCAAGTTTTGATTTTAGAAAAAGTCACACCACCACAGTCCGATTTAGAATCGAACCGCTTTGATGCCATAAATGTAACCCTTCGTTACATTAGTTGCCCAAATTAATTTTCAATAAAAACCTTTGAGATATTTAAATTAAATAATTGAATTACAAAAATTTTCAAAATATTTTAAGTATGAAAGTATCTCGTATTTTCAAAATAAAGCCTCATAAAAATTAATTAATAAAATCCACAGAATCCCTTTTACAATTGTTTTTACCTCAAAATACGGGCATCTAATAAACTAATTGTAACTAATATCTTCAAGACTCTCTCCCAAAACGCTGCATCATGCATCTCATCACCTGTAAACTCTGAAAGACAACACCACTAATGAGATTTATAATTCCAGTGAGTAAACATAGTTCCAAAAGGTTTTCAAAAAGATGTTTCTCTCAGTCGGCACGGTAACCGGAAAAACAATCATGGTACCCGCTAATTTTCCAAAAATAATGTTCATTAAAAAAACACATTTAATTACAATAATCATATAACGACAACATAATCAAATATCATATATTAATTAAACAAAGTAATCACACATCACACAATAACACAATCCTCAAGTGACTCGGAAACCCCACTCTGTGTTGGTTTCTTGCCCAATTCGGTGACTCGAGAACCTCATTAAATTGGTTCCTGGCCCTTTGTCTGCGGTGACTCGGGAACCCCGTTCTAGAATTGATTCTTTGCCACCCTCTTTATGGTGACCCGAGAACCTCGTCCTAGAATTGATTCCTTGCCCCCATGGAGACTCGGGAATCCCATTTTAGAATTGACTCCTTGCCCCTATGGTGACCCGAGAACCTCGTAATTAAATTGGTTCCTTGCCTCCCATTAACGGTGACCCGAGAGCCTCGTTCATAAAATGGATTCCTTGCCCCATATCTTTTTTTTTTTTTACATCCCATTAAATGGCGATGTTATAAGCCAATGCCCCATTCTTAGGTGGCATATCAACAAATTCCACACATCATGCATATACTCATTCATCCATATTCCGAAGCATAAAACCATCAATCATAATTGACAAACTTTTCAAAGCATATAACCACTACAATTCCATATCACCATATAATTAACTCATAAATATCAATTGAACAAATATCATGTTATCACGTAAATTTACGAGAATAATATAACAATCATAAACACAAGGAATAATATACATCAACAAGCATATCCATCAACCAATACAAATACCAAGCATGTGTTTCATATCAAATAGTCAATTTAATCAATTTTATTTTGAAGACAAAATTCCAAATAATTGCTCTTAATTTCATAATCAAACCCTTTAAAATTATATACCATGAAAATTTCAGAAGAGAGGTGTTTACTTACTTCTGGTAAAGCTCCAAATAACTCTAAAATTATTCATAACAAAACAGATGCTTCACTGTCTCTTTTTACCAATACTTTTTGAACCGTGTGTCTCCTTGTTCAGAACCAATTCTTTTTACGCTATTTTTCCTTTATTTTCCTTACTGCGGCGGCTCCTTCTTCTTATTTTACTGTTACGCCTATGTGTATGTGAATTAGGTTTTGTAACTTTTTATATATAGAGAGTTAAATCACATCTCATTACCATTCCACCCCATGGCCCACATTCCTAAAGAATTCACTTTGAATTCTTTTAAGTTACTAGTACCCAGCAACGTGAGTTGCTTAATTTTTTGGGCACCTCCACTTTTTTTTCTTTTTCTTTTAAATAAATATATATATATATATATATTATTTTAGTTTTATTTTTAATTTTCAACTTTACATTTTTTTTAAACAATTCTAATAAATTAATCATTTTATACATTAAACTTCCTAATAGCTTAATCTCTTATAAAAAAAACTATATTTAAATTTTAGGATGTTACAACACGCACCCGTGAAGTTACCTTAATAACCTTAAATAACCTTAGGTTACTCCATAACATATCATAGGTTCAAAAGTCAAAATAAAAAATCACAACCCTAGGATACCCGTGCCGCTCACTGCCTCACTACCCTCCTTCAACGGATTCAGATTCTCTAACTTTGGAGCACCAAAGTTACCCGACCTTTCAACGTCTAAGGACTGTCGGATCAAGTTAGATGATGTGGATTGTGACATGTGTCATTTAAAAAAAATCATGAAACATTAAATTAAATGGAGGAAGAAAAACACAGGGCTCTTCATCGTCTTCGACCCACTGCGACCAGTGGTCCGACCACCATGCCGGCCACTCTGACCACCGCAGCTTGGACCGACGTCATTTTATAAGGTGATATGACGGCAGAACATATATATCGGTCTCTCCCCGTCAAGGCCACTGTCGTCACCACCACCTTTAACCGCCCAAGTCGCTGCCCCTCACAGCCATGGCCATTCTTAAGAAAGATCAGGTCCAATACGATTATCCATTCTTAGGCCTAAACAGTTTCCCTTAATGGTGTTCAGACTAAATGGACATTGGTCATGATATCAGATTACACACCAAGACTGAAAGTAGTTCTAATAACCTCTACAAGTTCCATCAGTAAATCACAAAATCAGAGAAGGGACTGTCTAAAATCATCCCTGCAATTGAAGGATCCCCAGCTACATACATAAGGCTGCAAGAATCAAAGAATAACAACATTAATGACATGAAGAAAAATAAATACATACAAGAGTTTCTACCCAAAAAAGAGAGATCATTTCCAAAAGTCTATACAAATTATGAACTGTCAACTACTTGCATTGCTCAAACAAGCATACATGAATATATTGTAAGGTTATTCATCCTTAGGTTCAGAACTAGTGCTAAGAAAACATGTCTAACAGATTGTTAATTTCTTTTATCCAAGTTCAAAGAATGAAATAAAAGTCATAGTTAATTAGCAGCCATAATGACTAGTCATTTCCAATAATGCAGCATTGACAGTTGACACAATAATGCAACATCGGCATTCAGATTATTGGTATATTTGTTCCTCGATGATGGGTCCAACCAATGGGTGTAACATCCTAAAATTTCAATATAGTCTTTTTAATAAAAGATTAAGTTATTAAGAAGTTTAGTGTAGAAAGTTGGTAGTATAACAATTAAAAGGAATTATTTAATAATTAAAATAATGCAAAATTAAAATTTAAAATTGGAGAATTAATGATAAAAACAAAGGAACCCATTTAACTATTAAAAGTTGATATTAGGGCCCAATTGACTAGTGGAAAATATACATTAGACGGTAAAGGTTTACGTCAGTTAACCAAAAGCTAGACGTTAAAAAGGAGGCGGTGGCAGTTTTGTAAATATCAGGCTTCATTAATTCAATTTTAACGTCAGTTGTTTTAATGACTGACGTTAAAAGTGAAGTGACTCACTTTTAACGTCAGTTCAATAAAGAACTGACGTTAAAAGTGAACATTTTAACGTCAGTTCGATAAAGAACTGACGTTAGAAGTAAGTCTCTTCACTTTTAACGTCAGTCCCTACATCAACAGACGTTAAAAGTTATTTTAATAATTTTTTTATCTAGTATACGATTCCTTCCGCATTGCCTTCCTCAAAGTTTCAGTTTCACATGAATTGCTTTGATGTTTTGTGTTTCTGTTTTGAAAACTAAAATATATGTGCGAAGTATAAGTTGAATCAATAACCCAAACCGGATCTCATTCATGAAGTGTAATACAGACTGATCGATACAGAAGATTGAAAGGGTTTAAAATCCTATAAAAAGTTACATTCCTATAAAAAGTTACATTGAAAGGGTTTAAAATCCTAAACATTAAAGCTACATCCCATCAGAGAGTTTTATGAAATATGCCAAAGGGAAAACTATATATACTCCGAAGACCTCAGAAAACTGGGGGGCATGAGAGAGCTCAAGAGAGAGGCAAAAACAGGTGCACCAGATCCGTTTCAAGCAAAGGCAGTGGTTCCAGAGACTTCCAAGACGGTCACTTGCTGCCAAAGCTGAGGTTTTGGAACTGTGACCCCCTAGCACTTGATTAGCCCTCCAGCAGCTGATTCTCCGGAAGGTGATTAGGTGAGCAACTCACACAATGTAATCTACTCAGACTTATCACCCATGTAATGTAATTTACTCAAACTCAGAAGTTGTTTGACCATTAAGACAAAGACCTTTGAGTCTAGGAATAGGAAGAAAGAGTGATGAAGTTAATCTCCACGGCAAAGCCATATTGTGAAGCAGAAAATTAAAAGGATGGAAGGAAGCTATTTATAGGAGCAGGGGATGAAGTTACTAAGCTATTCTGATTTTGTTGAAAACTTACCTATAAACTTAATGCTCATTAAGAGGATTGAGTTACAAGGTGCATGGGTAAGTAGCACAGTACAGTCAAAGGAATGAATGTTTTTGCAGATATCTATACACTTTTAACGTCAGTTTTTTTTAAAAACTGACGTTAAAAGTGTTTTTCAAATAAAAAATATTAATTGTTAACGTCAGTTTTTTATACAACTGACGTTAAAAGTTTGATTTTTTACTTCAGTTAAATAAATAGCTGACGTAAATAATCCTATATATTATAAACGTGCAGAATGAATATTGAAAATAATGTAATTAATATACGGGAACTTGGCAGTCATCAATTAAGTTGACGTTAAAAATGAGGTGGTGGGTAAACTATTTGCGTCAGTTCTATAAATAACTGACGTAAATAATTATGAAACTCATTTCATTGGTTGTTATGTCCCTGTTGTCCCTCTTAACGCAGATCACTCCATATAGTACTGCAGTTTATTTCTAAACCTTTTTTTTATACAAGTTTATTTTTAATTTTTATTAATTAGCTTGAATTAGTAAACAAATTATTGTGCAAATTAAAATAAATAAACACTTAACATAAAACAAGTTATATGTATAATCAAATCGTATGACATTGAAGCGATTCATAAGTTAAAATTACATGATTAAAAGATAAAAAATTTCTGCAACATAGCCCAAAAATATAAAAAAGTTTCTGCATCAACATCATTTTCTTCTCAGTCCTGTCATCAGAAACTCCAATGGATGCATCACCTCCCTCACTTGAATTCCAAGATGCAAAGTAAATCCTCAGTCACTAGCAGTGAAAGTAAAGTGAAATGGATCTTTGCATCTTTCTTCTTCAGTGGAGTTCCTTGATGCATCATCTTGAATCCACAATCACTTGCTTCCAAAGCAAAGTGAAAGGGATGATGGGGATGAAATAAAGTGAGAGAATCACATTACGTGATTCACCCAACCTTAATATCCATGCAATGTAATTTACTCAAACTCAAAAGTTGTTTGACCATTAAGACAAAGACCTTTGAGTCTAGGAATAGGAAGAAAGAGTGATGAAGTTAATCTCCACGGCAGAGTCATATTGTGAAGCAGAAAATTAATTAAAAGGATGGAAGGAAGCTATTTATAGGAGAAGTGGATGAAGTTACTAAGTTATTCTGATTTTCTTGAAAACTTATCTATAAACTTAATGCTCATTAAGAGGATTAGGTACAAAGGTGAATGGGTAAGTAGCACAGTAGTCAAGGGAATGAATGTTTTTGCAGAAACTAATAAACCTTTAACGTCCGTTGTGTAATACAACTGACGTAAGAAGTTGTGAGTGTTTTTAACGTCAGTTTCTTAATACAACTTACGTTAAATATATGACCTTTAACGTCAGTTATTACTAACAACTGACGTAATAAGTGTGAGAGTTTTTAACGTCCGTTTTGTTAATACAACTGACGTTAAATATATGATCTTCAACGTCAGGTTTTACCAAAAACTGACGTAAAATGTTGTTTTATTTTAATTATTACGTTTACCCCCGCGCGCCTTCTCCACTTCTCTGTACGTCTTTTCTCTTTTCATCACGCTCAACCCTCACTCTCGCTCTCACTCTGCCCTAATCGAGAGCTCATCTCCACCGCAACCATCGCGAGGGCTTCTTCGCCACCACCGTGAGGTACACTCTTAACCCCTAACTCTGTCTTTCCCGCTCATTCTTTGCAATAACTTGACATCTCTCTTTCCCCTGGCCCTCCCGCGCACTAACTCTTCTTGTCCCTCTGCTTTAGTAACCACATCGAACGTTGGCCACCACTCGAGCTTCCCCCCACCACCACGCGAGCGCCTATTTCTGGTGAGTCTTTAATTAGGGCACATTTTTTTATTCACGGTTTTGAGTGCATGCATGTTGCTCTGCTGGTTTGAAACTGTAGTCTCAGTAGTTGAAACTTGAAACCGTGAGTTTGAGTTGTTTGGAATGTCTCTATTTTTGGTTTTGAGTGTATGTTGAAACTGTAGTCTCGGTGAGTTGTAACTTTAAACCGTGAGTTTGAGTTGTTTGGAATGTCTCTATTTTTGGTTTTGAGTGCATGTTGCTCGCTGGTTGATCCGTCACTTGTCGTGATGCTCATCACGACTAGGCCGTGATCGGTTCGCCTATGAGGGTCTGGTTCGATTGGCACGTTACGGCCGTGATGGACATCACGTCCAGTGCCGTGACCGTGCTTGGCAATCTTCAAAAACTATAGTTTTCAATCTCCGTATTGTCCTTATATTGGATATATAGATGTTTTGTATATCTACAGGACCTATCTAGTTATTTTTATTTATACTTCTGTATTTATTTTGAGTTATAACCTATGTTAATACATATATATTGTTTCCGAACAGGCATACATATGGATCACTCGGATAGTCCACATGCACGGGAGGACACTGTGGGGTTTCGCAGACCCGATCACGCCTACGCCTTGATTCTAGTGTAAGTTTACATGTTATATACTATCTTTAGTCCTTCTTTTTAATGTAAGTTTATAATGTTACAACCCTCTATTTTATCATTTTTTTTGTCCATACGACATCATAGGCTCATAGGAAACGGGGTAGAGGAGCCACCTCGTTGAAGAAACTAGAGAAGGACAGTAGAGCGGACGAAGCTTGAGGTGTCCTTCGATGCTAATCTAAATGCCCAGGGGACCCCGTGCTAAAGAATTTAATAAGTGGGTGTTTCTACAAGCGAAGCAAAGACGTAAGCATCAACTACAACCATCGGAATGACGTTCCCACGTAACGTTAAGGATCAGATTTGGGAGGCTATCACGGTATTTTACCTTTACATTCGTTTGATTTACATTATTAGATAATTATCCGAGTTATAATCCATCCAGTTGTTATATATGTATCTAATGTGTAGGTAGCTTGGACTGTGCCAAATGACGAGGATCATCGTCATAAATGTATGAAAATGGCATCAAAGCGTTGGAATGGGTTCAAGCATGATCTTACCAGGTACTATCTATCTGGGAAGAAGCGGCTTGATAAAATGTTCTCGGACTATCCCTGGATTGATCAGGATACTTGGGATATGTTTGCCAGGAGTCGACAGGATGAAAAATTTCAGGTTGGTTGATTAAGTTAATTTTGTATGCTTATTATAGATCATTTAACTGTATTTAATTATGTGTTTTTGTTTGAATAGGCTAAGGCAAATAAGGGTCGGCAGAATTAGGAGAAGAACGTCCACCGCCACACCATGTCTCAGGGTGGGTACCATACTCGGATCCAGCAGATGATGGTGGATAGGCTGAGGGCGAAGCAGGAAGAGCACTCTGCTAGGATTGAAAGAGGAGAGGTGCCTGAGGGCACACCATCAAGTCCTCCGTCGGACATCGACCCCGAGGATGTCTGGCTAGCCGGCCGCATGACAAAGGTGGGATCTTTTAAAGTTGATGCCACTCGCGAAGTGGCAGATAAGAATGTAAGTAAATAATTAACTTGATTTCAATTGATATTTGTATAGATATTTGCAACACTTTTCACTTGCACGTTTTTTCATTTTTTTTCATTGTAGATGGATCTTAAAGCAAAATCCTCCCAGGGCGCATTCGTCCCTTTCGGGCTAGCAGGACGTCTTGATGACTGCTCTAGGCAAGAAAGACCATCCTGGTCGGGTTCTCGGTGTTCCTGGGAATGTGACCATCAAACAATATTATGACAAGTCTGCTTCACGAAAGCGGGTGGTCAATGAAGCATCAATTTTGGCTGACATTACTCAGCACCTCATGACCAACCCAGATATTACAACACATCTGATGCAAGGCTTAATAGCCAACCCAGAATTCAAGCAGGCGCTTTCCAGAGAGCTTTCCTCCGTCGGTACATCCCAGGACACCGCAAGGCTTGCCAACACTTCACATGTGAGCACAAAAGAGAGTTTTAGTATGGCACATGTGGAGGACGATGAGTTGGCAGCTAGGGAGCGGGAGTTGGAAGTCCAACGCCATGAGCATGAGTTGGAAATGAAAAGGCATGAGCTTGAGTTGGACTCCAAACGACGTGAGCTCGAAATGTTAGCAAAGGTATTTATTCATTATTAATGTCCAAATTAGTCAAATAATTACTTGTGTTTTTTTTAATTATCAAAAACTTATATATTTTATTTTTCCTAAACTGAAGGCCAAGTCGACGTCGGTGTCGCTGTCACCTATCACTCGTTTGTTCTCACTTGGTGAGGATTATGCGTTTGAGATTTTTGAATGTCCATTGGATCACGATGGATGGGTGGCACGCCCAGATCAACAGAGGATATTTTCCTTCGTTGGTGACGATCTCGGGAACGCTGCGAGAAATAACGCCTGGATGAACAGCAATGTCATCAGCCTCTGGTGCACGTAAGTTAATTTTAATTTTATAACTTATTTATTTTTGGTATTTTTCCATTTAATAATTTATTTTAATTTCAATATATATATTATGTAATTAACATCCACACCCTTTTCATATCTTAGGTATCTCCATCGTCTTCAGCTTGATAAGGGCGTTGCATCAGTTTACGGTTTCTTAGATCCGTCAATCCTTCTGCCCGAGTTCTTTGCTGGCGATGCATTGAGTAAATACTTAGGGAACTTGTTGGGAGACAATCCGAAAGAATTATATCTGGCTCCCTACTGTATGGATCGTCATTGGCAGTTGTTCGTACTTCACCCGTCTAGGCATACTGTCATATTCTTCTGCTCTCTCCACCATGATCCGCCACCTAGCTGTAAATATGTAAGTAACTAATCTTAAATTTAATTTAAGTTTTAATATCAGTTGTTTTTAGTTTATTACACACATGATATATGAGTTTGTTAATTGATCGACATGATTATTTGTTTATGATAGCGCGCTGAAGGCGAGTAGCATAAGTTGCGCCAACAGGAGAAGTAGGACTTCTAAGGCTAAAGCAAATCCTGTATGGAACATCCTCAAGGTTTGGTAGTTTATTTATCAAATAATTAATATTATAATTACTAATTTATGTGTATATTCAACTGACGTTGAAATTAATTTTGTTGGTAGTCTCGATTTCAAACCGATTGTTTGGTCGTGCGGCTATTATGTGATGCTTCATATGCTAAACATAGTCTCCGCATCTATTACGGATGGATGGAAGAAGGTAATATTTAAACAACTTGTTAAATTATATATTATAGTTTTGAAGATGACTTGCATTGATGTTATTGTTATTATTTGAACGTGTCTAGGCATTTATCGACCAATCGCCTATTGAACAAGATGAGTTAAGAGACTTGAGGATGCGCTTCGCCGAATTCTTCTTCAAGTATGCGGCTGAAAAAGGAATTGCCAACATACCTCCGCACTACTTAGATAAATAGTTTTTTGTTAGACTTTAGAAACTAATTAATAACATGTATATATATATCCTTAGATAGTTTTGTTTTTTAGACATTGGAACTAAAATTTATTTATATATATACATGGGTTTTGGTTTTAAGACCCCCCATTGTTCAATTTTCCTTTGCAATTATGTAATGTGTGTGATATTCCGTATTCTTGGACTGAATGCGAGGGGATAGGCGAGGGGAGTGATATTTTAAAACTGAATTTAAAAAAAAAACTATTAACGTCGGGTGTATCAAACAAGCGACGTTAATAGTATTTTATAAAATATACAGTACACTATTAACGTCAGTTGTTTGATACAACTGACGTTAAAATTAAACATTTAACGTCAGTTCTTTATAACAACTGACGTTAGTTTTAACAAAATCAACGTCCGTTGTATTAAAGAACTGACGTTAATAGTTTTAGTTTAGCGTCAGTTGTTTAAAAAACCGACGTTAATTTTTACAAAATTAACGTCAGTTTTGTTAAGGAACTGACGTTAATAGTGTTATATTTAACGTCAGTTCTCAACTGACGTTAAAATATTAACTATTAACGTCAGCTGTATTTACATCAGTCTGTATTCTGACGTAAAAAATTAATTTTAACTGACGTAAAAAGCACTTATTGCACTAGTGTGATATTCAGTTCAATTGTAGTTTTGTTAAGGTTAAGTGTATAATTTGAATTCTTTTTGGTAGAGATATAATTTGAATTCTTTTAAAAAGAATAGTGGGCCTACTAAATAAAATATATATATATATATATATTTATTTAGTTGGAAAGAATAAAATAATAATAATAAAAAAAACATGTAGGCTAGATACTAGATAGTCACGTACATACAATGGTAAAAGGCTAGAAGCTTGTGTTAGCAAAAAACAATAAAATAAAGGGCCCCATAAATAGAATTGAAAATACTTAACCCTCGATGGTTTCAAAAACTGGCGAGAGTGAGACGTAGAGGTCTGCGCCGCACAGTGAGTGAGTATAGCGAGGGAGAGACGTTCCATTCTTTGGCAGTGCAATCGTTGTAACACACAGATCCAAAAACACCAGTGAACAGAAGACGAATTTTTATAGAAGCACTAACTTTTATCATAAATAATTTTTAGAGTATTTTGGAGACTTCGAGAGGTGAGTAACAATACTTTTTATGAGCCCTTTCCATGGTATATATGATTGTTTTTGTTGATAAGGGATTACCATATGGTTTTGGGAGTCTTTGATTGACTTGATGCATATTTTTAGTAACCCAAATTCTAAAATTGAGGTTTTGTTTAAAAATGGAAATTAATTGATTAATTGATGTTGTAATGTGCTTATTCATGTATGATATATTGTGATATTCATGATTGTTTGTTATTGGTGGAAGTTTATATGTTTAAAATGGAGGGAAATAGTTTGTTACATGTATGAGCCATGACATATTTGAGTTATAATATGTTTTATGATGTTTGCCGCAATACCACCTATGATAAGGGTATCGAAAAGTAATACCACCGTAATGGGGTATCGAAAGTAACATCGCCATATAATTGGGATGTCGAAAAAGAGCAATACCGCCTAAAAAGGGGTATCGAAAGTAACACCACCACACGTTGGGGTGTCGAAAAGGAAGAATACCGCCATGTGCACATGGGAGGTATCGAAATAGAAATGTCCCCGACAGGAGGGTGACATCGAAACATTCCTCATGAGTAGGGGTGGGCAATGGGACGCCATTTTCATGTGATGTGTGAGATTTATGGTATGCCGGTAAGAGACAAGTTTAGTTATGAGACCTTCGAGCCGCTTGGATTAATTTAGAATTTACTTGGTACGTGGAATGTGATGCATTGAGACGAGTTGATCTTATGCTATATGCATTTGAATTGATGAAATTTTTGTTGTTATTAAAAGTATTTCTTTTTATATATTATTTTGGAAAATTAGCGGATACCATGGACAGTTTTCCGGTTACCGCACCGGCTGAGAACAACACTATTTTCGAAACATTTTATAAATGTATTGTTGTACACTGGGATTTTATATCTCATCATAAGTGTTGTTTTCAGAGCCCGATGACATCGGTGTTGAGGATCCAGAGATCTGAAGAGTTATCTTTGATTAGCTAGTTGGTTAGTAATGTAATATGGTTTAGAATATTATGCGGACGATGTTATTTGGTTTACATACTATTTTTCTCAGATTGTAATTAGACGCTCGGTTTTGAGACTTTTAGTTTTTATTCAAATGATTGGATTTAATAATATTTTTCAATACTTTGTAAATACTATTATTTTATTTAATACGAGGTATTTTCATACTTAGTTATTTGAGAAAAATTTTATGACTTGTGTTTTTTTTTATTAAATGTTTTGAAGGATTTTTATTGAAATTAATTTGGGTTACTAATGTAACGAATGACGTTACATTTATGGTATCAAAGCAGTTCGATTCTAAATCGGACTGTGGCATTGGGGCTTTTCTAAAACAAAACTTGGGCGCATAGGATGCTTGTTAGAGCTACATTTGCTGCATGTTATTCTTTGGGATATTGGACCTGATCAACCCCGTATTTCAATGGTAGTGAGCAGATTTATGGCGATTAATTGGCGAGGGACGAACATTGCACTTGCACCAGCTTTGGATTGTATAGCCAGAGTTATGCAAGCGCAGGCGGAGATTCTCTGTCAACCGAATGGCTGGGAATGGAGGTCAGTCACTAATGGAGTGGTGGCAACCTAGGACCCTTAGCACATGGGACTTTCCGAATTCTAGAAAAACAATCCGCCATCATTCCGAGGCAGCTTAGATCCGAAGGAGACTGAATTCTTCAACTCGTACAGGAGAAAAGCCACTCTATTGTTTGATTTAGGAGCAACACATTCTTTGATATATCCTTCATGTGTGATATTTAGAGTTACATAGCTTTCGTTTGTCCTTTGATCCACGTGTTTCTACTTCTATGGGGATAATCTTGTCCTTCCAATTCTTATTTAAATTGTTTTCTTGTGCATCGGGACGTGCCTTATGTCATCAATCTTATTTGTTATCTATGTATGGGTTAGATGATATTCTTGGTAAGGAGTGATTGTCGTTAGACTTATTGTCATAAAGTACTCTAATAGAACTATTTTTATTTTGTTGCCTCTTCACAACCAATGTCTATTGATCCTTCGGTGTCAACCCTTAATGTATTTGTTGTTTCTTCTAATAAGTGCTTAGTTGAGAGAACTCAATGATCGATACATACTCTAGTTTTCTAGTAAGGTAGAAATTTATAGTGACGTGACAGTAATACTTATAGCATGCGAGTAAAACACTTTCTTAAAATCTTAATGGAATGAATTATTGAAGGATGTGATTTCTTGATTTGTTTCGTTTTTTTTTTTAAATGTGGAAATTGGGGTTTCTACATGTAGATTTGTCTATTCTAAAATGCTAAAATATTATAAGGTTCTTATTTTTATTTGAGATGCTTAAAATGTTGTGGGGTTGATATGAGTTTCTTTTTATAAATATTTTGATGTTGTTTGATGAATTTATTTAGTGAATATATTTTCCTTGTTCTTTCCTTTTAATTGTTTGATGGCAAAAGCTATCACTTTCATGTTAATTAATTAGATTACTCCCCTATGTCTCAATTCATGTTTTTATTCAAACTCAAAACTACCCCCGTGCGTCAAGTGCTTGCCACACATTGTTAAAGCTGAATATGTTTGTTTGGAGTCAAAATTTCAGCATGATCCTTGGACTTACATTTCACTTGTTGAGATAAATTGATTATTTTATTTTATGTTATTTTGAACTTTAATTTATTATTGTTAAATTATAGTATAATATCAAATCACACTTTGATTATTGTTAAGGAATATGTTTGATTTCGTAATAAGTTTTGAGTGTTTTTAGTGGGGGAAAATGATGGGAGTATGAGGTTATGTGTGGACAATATAAAATTAAACAGAGTAACAATTAGGGATAGATATATTTTCCCTTGGGTAGATGGACCTAATAGAAGAGTCTAAGGACATGAATTTGGATGTCTTTTAAGGCTTTAAGCTTGAAATTGAATAGATTGAAAATTTGTAGTGACATTAGAAAATATATTAAGCGGGTATAGTTTTTAGGCCAAGAATTGCAATCTCCTTTTGACCAAGAGAATTATGTGTTATATGATAATTGTTTAGTGTTGTTTAAGAATAAGATCAATGTTCCTAAGGAGTTGAGTCTTAGGAAAAAAAATGTTAGAAGATACACATAAAGGAGCATTAACCATACATTTAGTAATAACCAAGATGTATCAATATTTAAAGATGTATTGGTGGAGTTGAATACAAATGAATTTTGTATTAAAGAAGTTGTATGGATCTGCTCAAATTTTATTATTTCGTTGTAATTTTGTTATATAATTTTTTTTAGATAATTACTTTCCTTGAAATTTCAGATTGCTTCTCAAGTGACCAAATTTTAATCTTGATTAATATATCACTAAGATTTGTTTTTCCATATAGATTAATGGCATGTCTAATCCTTACAAACTTATATTTCTTATCAAAAAGTGAAAAAAGATTATTTCTTATTCGTATGTGCAAACTTAAAGATCAAGATGGAACTATTTCTTAGTACTATTGTGGTGTTTACTTTTATAGTTGTTATTGAAAAATTTAATTGCAAGTTTATTAAATCTTATTCTCCATTTTGTTACAACATTTCTTTTAAGTCAGATCTTCTTATCAACAAAAAGTGAAACTGTTTTTATTTTATTTTTTGAAATTATCATTATGGGCTAGATAAGAATTAGTATGTGGGTGCCACTACTGCTTCTCATTTCTTTATTTTCCTTTTTATAAAATTCCTCCGTTCTGTAAATAATATGGTAAATTTGGTGTAGGATTTGTAAGAGACTATTATATCTACTTATGGATAGTATAAAACATTACTTCAATTTCTTTTGTGGAATGTTTGTTATAAATTTAATTTATGAGAATGCTTATAATGATGAAATGCAATTGAAGGTATTTTAATTATAGGTGGATGGACATAAACAAATTCTTAAGTGCATGATTTTATTATATGAATGTTACTATTGACTTTTTTTAAAAATAAAATAAAATATATTTTTATAGTTAAGGTGCCATGAATTATATGCTTATTATCTGATGAAATAGTTATATATATATATATATATATATATATATATATATATATGTATATAAATAGTGATGATGGGATTAGGAAATGTATGTCCCATTTTATGATAGTGCGAAGTATGTGAGAAGATATTGTTAAGATCAGATTTAATCAAAGAGATCGCAATTAGGATTAATAATTGAGGGAAAGATGCGCATTGCGCAGAATAGATAAAAAGTGTTTTGTCGACAAGAAAAGAAAGCATTTAGAATTTTAAGAAGAGGAACATGTAATCTTGAGAGGCACTCTTAAGTTTTGGATGGGGAGGTCAATGTCATTCAGAAAACTGACTCTTTGTTTCATGGGACCTTTCCTAATTCCCAAAAGAGTCGTGCATGTTGCTTACCAATTGGCTCTTCTGCCACAATTGGCAAATCTTCATGATGTTTTCCATGTGTCGCAACTTAGAAAATATGTACCTGATGAGTCTCATGTGATAGCTCTTGAGTCTGTACAATTGAAAGATTATTTGATCTATAAGCCAAAACCTAGTCAAATCTTGGACAAGAGCACCAAGACTCTGAGGAACAAGACAATTCCAGTGATGAAAGTGTTATGGGAAATATTGACTCCTGAGGAGGCTACTCGGGAGATGGAAGATGTCATTGTACGCCAATACCAAGATCTTATTAATTAAGGTATGGTGACCCTTATGCTTTGAATATGACATATGTTAAAATAAGAGTGTGAGTAAGAGATGAATTTCGGGGACGAAATTCTTTAAGGAGGGGAGAAAATGTAACATCCTAAAATTTCAATATAGTCTTTTTAATAAAAGATTAAGTTATTAAGAGGTTTAATGTAGAAAGTTGGTAGTATAACAATTAAAAGGAATTATTTAATAATTAAAATAATGCAAAATTAAAATTTAAAATTGGAGAATTAATGATAAAAACAAAGGAACCCATTTAACTATTAAAAGTTGGTATTAGGCCCCAATTGATATTCAGTTCAATTGTAGTTTTGTTAAGGTTAAGTGTATAATTTGAATTCTTTTTGGTAGAGATATAATTTGAATTCTTTTAAAAAGAATAGTGGGCCTACTAAATAATATATATATATATATATATAGTTGGAAAGAATAAAATAATAATAACAATAATAAAAACATGTAGGCTAGATACTAGATAGTCACGTACATACAATGGTAAAAGGCTAGAAGCTTGTGTTAGCCAAAAAAAAAAAAAAAAGGGCCCCATAAATAGAATTGAAAATACTAAACCCTTGATGGTTTCAAAAACTAGCGAGAGTGAGACATAGAGGTCTGCGCCGCACAGTGAGTGAGTATAGCGAGGGAGAGACGTTCCATTCTTTGGCAATGCAATCGTTGTAACACAGATCCAAAAACACCAGTGAACGGAAGAAGAGTTTTTATAGAAGCACTAACTTTTATCATAAATAATTTTTAGAGTATTTTAGAGTCTTCGAGAGGTGAGTAACAATACTTTTTATGAGCTCTTTCCAAGGTATATATGATTGTGTTTTTGTTGATAAGGGATTAACATATGGTTTTGGGAGTCTTTAGTTGACTTGATGCATATTATTAGTAACCTAAATTCTAAAATTGGGGTTTTGTTTAAAAAGGGGAATTAATTGATTAATTGATGTTGTAATGTGCTTATTCATGTATGATATATTGTGATATTCATGATTGTTTGTTATTGGTGGTAGTTTATATGTTTAAAATGGAGGGAAATAGTTTGTTACATGTATGAGCCATGACATATTTAAGTTATAATATGTTGTATGATGTTTGCCGCAATATCACCTATGATAGGGGCATCTAAAAGTAATACCACCGTAATGAGGTATCGAAAGTAATATCGCCATATAATTGGGATGTCGAAAAAGAGAAATACCGTCTAAAAAGGGGTATCGAAAGTAACACCACCACACGTTGGGGTGTCGAAAAGGAAGAAATACCGCCATGTGCACATGGGAGGTATCGAAATAGAAATGTCCCCGACAGGAGGGTGACATCGAAACATTCCTCATGGGTAGGGGTGGGCAATGGGACGCCATTGTCATGTGATGTGTGAGATTTATGGCATGCCGGCAAGAGACAAGTTTAGTTATGAGGCCTTCGAGCCGCTTGGATTAATTTAGAATTTACATGGTATATGTGATGCATTGAGACGAGTTGATCTTATGCTATATGCATTTGACTTGATGAAATTTTTGTTGTTATTAAAAGTATTTCTTTTTATATATTATTTTGGGAAATTAGCGGATACCATGGACAATTTTTCCGATTACCGCACCGGCTAAGAACAACACTATTTTTGAAACATTTTATAAATGTATTGTTGTACCCTGAGATTTTATATCTCATTATAAGTATTGTTTTCAGAGCCCGAGGACATCGCTGTTGAGGATCCAGAGATCTGAAGAGTTATCTTTGATTAGCTAGTTGGTTAGTAATGTAGTATGGTTTAGAGTATTATGCGGACGACGTTCTTTGGTTTACATACTATTTTTCTCAGATTGTAATTAGATGCCCGGTTTTGAGGCTTTTAGTTTTTATTCAAATGATTGGATTTAATAATATTTTTCAATACTTTGTAAATACTATTATTTTATTTAATACGAGGTATTTTCATACTTAGTTATTTGAGAAAAACTTTATGACTTGTGTTTTTTTTTATTAAATATTTTGAAGGATTTTTGTTGAAATTAATTTGAGTTACTGATGTAACGAAGGGCGTTACAATGGGGTTTCAGGGGAATGCCATCTAGTGTTAACAGGGTCGGTCCAACATCTTTGGAGGCCTAAAGCGAACTCTAAAATTGAGGCCTTTTTAAAGAAAATAATAATATTTTGTTAAAATTATTATATTATTATTTAAAGTTTATTTTTCGTGTTTTTTAGGATGCAATTATTAAACTATTTTAATCGATTTCATTTAACAATTCTTTTTCAATGGAAAATAAAGTCAATCCATTTAATCTTTGTTGATCTTAGCTTCAAATTTTTCTTTAGTTAGTTTCGAATAACCAGTTTCAAATTTTCGAGTTGACATTTATATATTTTAAAATAAAAGCATCGAATCTTTGATAAAAATAAATTTAACAATTATAAAAAAAAAACTAAAGAGAAAAAAGTTAGAACAATAGAACTTGATTGCCAAAATATTATTTTACATAAAAAATTTGAATGCTTGTTAGACCAAATTCAACAAGAACAAGCACCAAGATTTCTGCAATGAGAGAGAAAATAATTTTTAAATTAATCAATTTATTATTGTTTTATATAAAAAAATCAGAGATGCTACACACAAAATGACAAAACACACAAATTGAAGCCTACTGTCTAAAGGCTGTAACATACATACTCAGCGCGGTGAGTGATTCACGCTCTTTAAGGGACAATGCCTAGAGCCAACCAGTCGTAGCGACCAGCGAACCAGTGCTTGACTCGGACTCGTCGCCGCCGGTCGGAAAACCACATACCAGTCGCAGCGACCACGACGCAGCGGAGGCCGTAAAGGCTCTGTCGGTCTGAGACAGTGAGATGAGGCGGTGTGTGAGTCAATTCGTGCAGGGATGACACAGTGAGTCACACAAGTTGAGACTTGAGAGCAATTGACTGATTGAGCAAAGAGGAGAAATGAAGAATGCGAGGGAGAATGGGAGATGCAGGAATGTGAGTGATTAAGGGAGATAGAGATGATGATAGAATGTTTATTATTATTGATTTTCTTTTTTAAAAACATTTATTACTCATGTAATTGTTGTCCATTATCAGAAAAAATTCATTACTCATTACTCCTCTGGCAACTGAATGCCATGAACGAGGCCTTGAGGGAGGGGAAAATGGAGTCAAGACTAGGCCAATCAGGTATGACTTTCTTTTAATAAAAAAAAAGGTAGTAAACAAACTTTTTTTTTTAGGCCTAAAGCCCTTGCTTGGGCCGCCTACCCCTTGGGTCATGCCTGAGTTTAAGCATAATTTATCAGATCAAGTTTGAATCAAGGTTTACAAAACCGGACCGGCCATCGAACCGGTGAAGGCAGCGGTTCAAGGTTCAATGGTCCAACCGAGGTTGAACCGGTTATAATTAAATAATATTATTTTAATTTTTGGTGAATTAATATATATATATATATATATATATATATATAATATAATAATAAAATGGTCTATTTTTATTTGTTAGCACATGTTCGAAAATGGCCAGCATAAATACACAAGCCCAATGATAGCCCGGTGTCAGCAATACTGTTAAATAAATATACACAACATAAATACTAATAAATAATATTAAATACACACAGCATAAATGGCCAAGCTTAGCCTTAAATACACAAGCCTAATGGCCCAAATAAAAAGAGGCTGAAATATCAGCCCAATTTTAACAATACTCCCTTGTGATTCAGTAAAAACCCTAGTGCTATGTAGTATGAATGAGCCTCCATCATCTTCCCTTTGAAAATACTGGCCGCTGAAGTTCGATTAAGGATTCAGTAAAAACCCCTCCTCGTCGTTTTGCAGCAGCAGCCGTGGAGGAGGTGGAGTGCACAGTCTCTATTGCAGCAGCAACTCATCGTCGTTTTTCAGCTGCAGTAGGGAGAACCGGAGAACTCGACCCGAGAACGAAGCAACCTCGCGCGGAGAACTCGACCGGAGAACGCAGGAACCTCGTGCCGGAGACCTCAGCCGGAGAACGCAGCAACCTCGCCGGAGAACGCAGGGACGCTGCACCGTCAGAACTCGTCCGTACTGGCGATGGCGAAGGCGAACAGGGACGCATCGAAGCAGAGGCAGCCAGGACAGAACTGCAGAAGCAGAGGCAGGAAGGGTCTCGAACGTCGAAGAGGAAGGAAGAGATGAGTCTGAGTAATCAAGTCTGCACATTTCGAGAACCGGACCAGACCGGTCCGTAACCGGTTTTGGCCGGTTTTGCCGGTTTTTTACCGGTTCAACGGGTTTTTCACCGGTTCACTATATGACCGGTTTTCCTATCTGACCGGACCGGCCAAGGTCCCGGTTCCCGGTCGGACCGGTCGGACCGGCCGGTCCGGTCCGGTTTTTAAAACCTTGGTTTGAATTGAAATTAGCAATTTAATTATCTTAATTTGAAGATAGAGATTGATCCTTTCATGCATTCTCAGTAGCTAGAAGAAAAAGAAATGGCAACATCCTTAAAGAAAATGAAGATCCAGAGTTTGTTAAAAATCCCTACCAAGCCATTGTAATGGCCATAGATTCCCTAGAGCAAAGAGAAGAAACCACAAAAATGTAGGTAAAATTACAGAAGCTAGAAAATTAAGTGAATGAAATGAAGCTCAATTTAGTGTCCATGAAGGCGGCGGGACAGGAAGGTAATGGTGGGGTGGTTGGTGGTTGGGGTGGTTGGAGTCGATGACGGCGTTGGTGATTGGAGTCGTTGACGGTGATGTGGTGGTTGGAGTGAAGGAGGGAGAAGTTTGAATTGCTAGGGGTGCCTTTCCTTGTCGTGTTGCGTTTCAAAAAAAATTATTAAAAATTTAAAATAAAGACACATGGATCATTATGGAGCGACCGATTGATCACACGGTCCAGAAACATGGAAAGACAAGTGCCTTTGGCGTGCTAACGTTAGACAATCTAGATCCACCGATAGCACCTCCCGCCAATCACATAAGCCCTTCTTCCTTCTTCCCTCCTCCAACAGGGGCTCTTCCCTCTTCCCTCCAACAGGGGCGTGCATTTCAGTATCATTTCACCATCATTTTCCCTCTCTTCTATCGATGGAGATGGAAACCGAGTCTCACCATTGCTAGATCTCGTTTTTCACTTCAAATTCACTATTTGACCTTTGGTATTTCCCATTCAGATTCATGAATTTATTTTAAATAATTTTCTTTTTACGTTTTATTATCATTGGATTTGGAAACTGAAACTGATCTTGACCTCACGTATTTATAATTGGTGAATCTTCACTCTACGATCTATATAATAATAAGATGGAAGAGTAATAATTACTGTACATCCTAGGTGGTAATTAACCCATGATTTAGGGATGTTTAATCATATTTTAATCCCTTTTTGTTTCTGATTTTATTATAGTAAATTGCTTATTTTATTCCTTTCTTGCTTAATTAGATAGAAGTGCATTTATTTCAGGAAAGCTTTTCTTGGGTCAAATACGCAACTTTGAGTGGACCGGACATACGGGTGTAATCGGGTCGGATTGGAGGGGTTTCACCATCCGAACCGATCAAATTTGATCGGTTTGGATTTGGCAAATTTTCAGGTACGGATCCGAACCGAACCGAATCGATCACAATCGAGTTGGTTCGGTTCGGATCATCGGGTTACTTTTTTTTTTAATTTACACTTAAATATGAATAAAAAATTAGAAAAATAAAACAAAATATACATATTTAATTATTAATTATATTAAATTTCTATATTATAATATATTAATATTATATAAAATAATTTAAAAATAAATATTTTAAAGGGTTCGGATCGGATCAGATCAGAATTCTCGGATCTGAGACCCGAACCGATCTGGTTCGGATCGGCGTTTTGGAATCCGATCCGATGATCCGAACCAATCCATCAAAATCGGTTCGGATCTGTTCGGATCCGTCGGGTTCGCGGATCGGATCAGATCCGCTTACACCCCTAACTGGACATAAAGCTTATCAGTCCAGTCCCACAATTATTTTTTTGTGTTTTTTCTTAAAAAATTGCAAAACGCAGGTCCAATGATCCGACCATTTTGGGAGTCTTTTTCTTCATTTTTTAAAAAGCAAGACGCACGGGACAACAGTTCCATTGGCAAAAAAAAAAAAAAGAAAGAAAGAAAGATATTTAGACAAAAAATATGTATCTCCATTTATTTATTGTTTTATTATCTCTTATCGTATATTTCATCACTTCCATAATACTTATAAGTTTTAAGGGCTCGTTTGGTGGTCAGGATAGGATATGGGCGGATAAGATAAGAGAGCAGGATAGGGGTAGGATTTGATATGAGCAGGATAAACAATTATCCTATCCGACGTTTGGTGTCCACCAGATAACCAACTGGATAACATTGTAATTTTAATATGAATTTTAAAATTTTCGTTTTTGTTTTGAATGTTTTCATATTTTATTAGATTTTAGTTTTTTATAATTTTTATTTTTTAAGCTTATATAAAAAGACAAAATTGTCATTGTGATAAAATTACATATAATATTTTAAAATTTTAAAATATTGTTTAGCTTAAATTAATTTTGTTATAATTTTAAATATTCATTTTTAGTTTTTATTTTAGATATAGTTAAATTATTAGAATATTTTTTATTTATTTTTCAGTTTTTTAAAATAATGTGAAGTAACAAAATTAGTCTTGTGACAAAATAAAAATAATTTTTTAAATTAATTATTAATATTTTTATTATTTTATGTTTTATTATACCTTTTTTGGTAACCATATTATATTTTATTATACTTTAATTATTTTATATATAAAATATTTTTATATTTTATTATACTATAAATCATCTTATCCTATCATGTTGAGTTCTAATTTAATCCAGCTCCCCCTCATGATAGAATTTTAACTAGATGGACAGGATATGATAGGTGACAGGATTGGTTTATCCTATCCTACTGGCTCACCAAAAAATAGTTTCAGATAAGATATGATAATTTATCATATCCCATCTCTCTTATGTTGATCATCAAACGAGCCATAAGATATTTATACAAAGGTTTTCAAATTGTGTATTTAAATAAATTTGTATATATACTCTTAGCAAAAAGTGAATGGTTTTCCACCCACTGTAGCAAAAAGTGAATGCTAACGTGGAGGCTCCATGGTTTTTCTTAACGTTTTCTCTCAAAAAAAAATTTAAAAAGCAAATGCAGGATCATTTATTGTATCATCAAGCTACAGCAGGGGTGTCGTTCTTTCAAAAAAAATTCTATTCAATGGACATAA
The DNA here is from genome assembly GCA_030762895.1 of Sophora flavescens. NCBI lineage: Eukaryota > Viridiplantae > Streptophyta > Magnoliopsida > Fabales > Fabaceae > Sophora > Sophora flavescens. The sequence continues at coordinate 20,937,793 of CM061063.1, read as the reverse complement.
AGTTTAGAGTCGTGCTAAATGAACACGATTTTTTCGACACTTGTTACATTGACGTATATGTTGTGAGTTATTGGATTTATGATTTATGTTGATCTGTGTATAAATTTAATTTATTAATTATGATTTTTATTAAATCTATTTTTCCCTCGTATTTTCTACAATCACAATATTCGTAGTGATATTCCATGTGTTTATTACATGTATCAGTAGTTTCATCTTTTAGTTCTTGTATTAATCTTTTTAATACATCTTGATTTATTAAATCAAGCATACTTAATTTGTGAACAAATTTTTCTATATTTTGAGGATTCATTAGTACTTAGCTTTAATACCAATTCGGTACCACTCTATAAAAATATTTTTTATTTTTATATTCAGAGTAGTATTTATACATAATTTGGGTAGTTTTCATGCATAATTTGAGTTACTAATAATTCATACCCGTATTCACTTATAAATTCATCTATTTCTATTAATTCTTTGATTATTTGTTTTCTTTCTTCATTGCAAAATGCTAACTATACTCTTTGTACTATTTGTTTTAGACAAAGTTCTTCTTGCCAGTGTTGGTGTTTTAATTTGTTAACTATTATTTGCTTACAATCTTTGGGTATATTCATAACCATAATACTTAATATTTCTTGATCCATTTAATCATCTAATAAGTCCCAATCTTCATATATGTCAGAATCAGATAATCTATCATATTCAAATGCCAAACCTATTTCTTCCATATAATTCCATTCCAGCTCTAATGAAATATGTGCTAAGTAATAATCTTCTTGTCTATACTGAGCCTTTATTTTTTCAATTATTAGTTGCTTACAATCAATAGGCAAGTCCATTACTAAAACACTTATTATTTCTTTTCGGATTGATCATCAAATTCAGAATATATTTTCATTGCTTTATTCGATATCTTCAAAAGATTGTGCTATTATTTTAAAATAACTAGATGACTGATAAGTTCTTGTTGATATCATTTTTTCTATTTTTTCTATTATTTGTTTTTATGTTCTTCTCTTTTATTTCTTATATTAATAAGTTCTTTTTCTTTTTCTATAATATATATTTCTATTTGTTTTCGATTTTTATCTTCTCTATCTTTCTTAAGATGATTATCATAGATGTTCATGAATTCTTTCATATTCCTTTTACCTTGTTTTATTTTATTATAAGATTTTTCATAAATATTTCTTAATTCTTTTTCTTTATTCATATCCTATTCCTTAAATATTGTGCTAAATCTCTTACTTGGTTTGACAATTTATTTATATTTTTGTTGAGTTTAAATCGCAGTAATTCACACGCACAGAAGATGTTTGATAAAATGATCACACAGAAAAAAAAGAACACCAAGATATAACGTGGGTGGTTCACCAAATTGTGGCTACATCCACCCACGGGCAGAAGGAGAAAAGAGCTTCACTATCAAAGAATCAAAGTTACAAAGTAGGTTCCTCACACTCTAAGCTATCTCTCAGATTTTACAGAATTCTTGTATATTCTCTACACTTCTACAATACAATAGGGATCACATATATAGGCATGTAAGAGTTCGTTAGAAGAGTGTGGCTTGGAGGGAGGAGCACCAGATAACATAAAACTGTTACAACTGATATAACAGAAATCTGTTATACAGCAGATTGTTGGAGGCTTTGCTTCTGAGGAATGGCTTCAAACCAGATTAACAATCTCCACCTTGGTTTACAACTTTCCTTTCCTTGATATCAACTCAAAATCTCCTTTTTCACTGCCATCTCACTGTTGTTATTTCCAGCAATCTACATTGAGCAGGTCCAAACAGTGCATGAACTTGCTCTTAGGCACAGGTTTAGTAAACATGTCTGCAGGATTCTCTTTTGTATCAATCTTCTGGACCTTTATCCTTTTCTCAGTTCTGACGAAATGATACCTAACATTAATATGCTTGGTTCTTTCATGATGGACTTGATCCTTAGCCAAGCAGATAGCACTTAGGCTATCACAGAAAATTATGGCTTGTTCTTGAGGGAAACCAAGGTCACTTATAAGACCTTTTAACCAAATTCCCTCTTTAGTCGCTCATTAAGGCCATGTACTCTGCCTCGTTGTGGAGAGGGCAACGTGAGGTTGTAGTGTAGCCTTCGGCTAACCAATGAGCTTCCTACAATGAAGGCATACCCGAAAGAATGGACCTTCTAGTATCAACATCACCGCATAATCTGAATCGAGAAGCCTGCAACAAGACATGATGCATTAATTCCATAAATGAGACCAACATCAATTGTGCCCTTAAGATACCCGAATATTCGTTTTACTGACTTGCCAATGATCCTTCCCCCGGTCTTCCCATGTATCTGCCGACCACACTTACAGCTTGTGCTAGATCGGGTCTTGTGCATACCATTGCATACATAAGACTCCCAACAAAGACTTGCATATGGAACTCGGGTCATGTATTCTGTTCGGATTCCGATTGTGGCTGATTAGAAGTCAAAGATGAATGCCCGATGTCGAGGTGTGCTCCCGGTGTTTGGTCAGTAGACATGCCAAATCGATTAAGGACTTTAAGAATGTAGCTTTTCTGACATAAGAACAACTTCTTCTGAGTTCTATCTCTGAAAATTTCCATGCCTAGAATCCTTTCTGCAGCCCCCATATCTTTCATCTCAAATTATGAACTGAGAAGGGATTTCAACTTCTGTATTGCATCTTTATCAGTTGATGCAATTAGCATATCATCTACATAGAGAAGTAGATATATGAATGAACCATCCTCCACCTTGCTGTGATATACACATGAATCACAGAGGCTTCTGTTGTAACCATGAGATATCATGAATTGGTCAAATCTCTTGTACCACTGCCTTGGGGATTGTTTCAATCCATACAGAGATTTCTTAAAGCTGCATACCAATTCTTTTTCTTCATATACATGAAATCCTTCTGGTTGCTTCATTAGTATATCTTCTTCTAAATCTCCATGTAGGAAAGCAGTTTTGACATCAAGTTGCTCAAGCTCCATATCCAAATTTGCTACAAGTGCAAGTAGGACTCTTATTGAGGTGTGTCTTACCACAGGTGAGAAGATCTCATTGTAGTATACACCTTCCTTTTGACAGAATCCTTTGGCCACAAGTCTAGCCTTGTACCTAATTGGATCATTAACTGAAATTCCAGGTTTCTTCTTGAATATCCATTTGCATCCAACAACTTTCCTTCCTTCAGGTAGCTTGACTAGTTGCCAAGTCTTATTTTTCTGCAGGGATTCCATTTCCTCATGCATGGTCAGAATCCATTTTTCTGATTCAGCACTAGTTATAGCTTCCTGATAGCTAACTGGTTCTGATGAATCAACTTCTTCTGCTATGTGGAGGGCATAAGAAACCATATCCCCAAAGCCATATTTGATTGGAGGTCTTGTGTTTCTTGATGACTTCCTTGTTGGAGCCTTGTCATTCACACTTGGCAGCTGTTGTATTGTTTGAACAAATTCTGAATTTGGTGTTGATTCTTCATGTTGTTGGCCTGTGAGTTCAGTTCCTGATTGCTCCACCTGTTTTGATGTTGTTGGTTCTTCTGATGTAGTTTTACCTTGAACAAAGGACAATTCATCAAAGATGACATCTCTGCTCATGATTACCCTTTTTTCTGATGGTGACCATATTCTGTAACCCTTAATTCCATTTCCATAGCCTACAAAAATCGCCTTTTTCGATCTAGGTTCAAGCTTTCCCTCATTTACATGGTAATATGCAGGGCAGCCAAATACCTTCAGCACTGAGTAATCTGCAGGTTTGTTGGACCAAACTTCTATGGGAGTTTTGAATTCAATGGCTGAAGCTGGAGATCTGTTCACAAGGTAACATGTCAGATAATGAGCTTCTCGCCCCGCACTTTCTGCCTAGGCCAGAATTGGACAACATGCATCTTGCCTTCTCTAGCAGGGTTCTATTCATCCTTTCTGCTACTCCATTCTGCTGTGGAGTGTTTCTGACTGTGAGTTGTCGAGCTATCCCTTCATTCCTACAAAATTCTGTGAATTCTTCTGAGCAGAATTCTAGTCCATTGTCGGTTGAGTCGTTTTACTTTCTTTCCCACTTGATTTTCAATCAGGATTTTCCATTGCTTGAAGTGTTTGAATGCTTCTGATTTCTGCTTCATTGGAAAAATCCATGTCATTCTGGAATGATCATCAATTATTGACAGAAAGTATCTTGCCCCTCCTAAGGATAGAACTTTGGATGGCCCCCAACAATCTGAATGAATATAGTCTAGAGATGTCTTAGTATTGTGGATTGCTTTTGGGAATTTACCTCTATGCTACTTCCCATAAATGCAGTGCTCATAGAACTTGAGTGGCTCCTTCTTATATTTATGTAACAGGCCTTGATTGCTGAGAATTTCAAGTCCCTTTTCACTCATTTGGCCCAAGCGCAGGTGCCATAGAGAATTACAATCAGAGGGCTTGCACTCAACAGATGAGACTGAGCCTGTTATTGTGGAACCTTGAAGGATATACAGATTTCCTTGTCTTTTGCCCTGCATCACCACAGAACCTCCATTCTTCTTGATTTTCATTTCTCCACCTTCCACATAGCAAGTGAAACCTTTTGCATCTAATGCTCCAACTGAAATCAAATTCCTTTTAAGCTCAGGGACATGCCTAACATTGGTTAAGGTTCTTACAACTCCATCATTCATCTTGAGATGTATGGAACCAAGGCTAATCGTTTCGCATGGAGCATCATTTCCCATTAGGACATTTCCTCCATATTTCTTCTCATAGGTGGTGAACCAGCTTCTATGTGGACACATATGATAAGAACAACTGAATCCAAGACCCATTTATCAGCTTGATGTTGTTGGTCATCAACAATGGAGAGAACTAGATCGGGAATCAGATGAGGAGTCATCCTGAACAGCTGCTGCCACTGATTCTTTCTTCCTTTTCTTAGGACAGTCTTTCTTCCAATGGTCTGGTTGTTTGCAGTAGTTACATATATCTTTTGGAACAACCTTGCTCTTCTTTTTCCCTTTCCCCCTTTTCTTGTGCTGAGATTTTGAGGGATTTGAAGCTATCAGACCAGCTGCATTCTTTGTCTTCAATATTACTAGATTTCAATCTGAGTTCTCTTGAATACAGATTGGATTTCACTTCTTCCAAGGTGATGCTATCTTTGCCAATGCTCATGGAACTGACAAAGTTTTCAAAAGATGGTGGCAAAGAGGCTAATAGAATCATAGCAATATCTTCATCATCCATTTTAACATCAATATCTCTGAGTTCTAGTAAAATTGAATTTAACTCATCAAGATGATCCTTAAGATGTGTACCTTCCTTCATTCGAAGACCAAATAGTCTCCTTTTGAGTAATAGCTTGTTGCACAGAGATTTTGTCATGAAGAGTTTCTCTAGTTTCAACCATAGGCCTGCAGCAGTGGATTCTTCAGAGACTTCATAGAGTACTTCATCCGATAGAGAAAGAAGAATCAAAGAATGAGCTTTCTCTTCTTGTTCCAGGGTAGCAGCTTTGGCAGCCTTGCCACCTTGACCCGAAAGCGGAGCCCATGGACTTTGTTCCTTTAGCAGAGCACGCATCTTGATGCGCCAGAGGTTGAAGTTGTTTCTCCCATTAAACTTCTCGATCTTGATGGTGCTGGCCATCTTCTTGTTGAATTAACAGAGTTCTTGAACGAGTTCTTTAGACGCAGAACAAAACTGAAGATCAGTTTGTTGAATTAACAGAGTTCTTGACAGAGATCTTTGGACGCAGAACAGAACTGAAGATCTAACCGAGCTCTGATACAAGTTTGTTGAGTTTAAATCGCAGTAATTCACACGCACAGAAGATGTTTGATAAAATGATCATACAGAAAAAAAAAAGAACACCAAGATATAACGTGGGTGGTTCACCAAATTGTGGCTACATCCACCCACGGGCAGAAGGAGAAAAGAGCTTCACTATCAAAGAATCAAAGTTACAAAGTAGGTTCCTCACACTCTAAGCTATCTCCCAGATTTTACAGAATTCTTGTATATTCTCTACACTTCTACAATACAATAGGGATCACATATATAGGCATGTAAGAGTTGGTTAGAAGAGTGTGGCTTGGAGGGAGGAGCACCAGATAACAGAAAACTGTTACAACTGATATAACAGAAATCTGTTATACAGCAGATTGTTGGAGGCTTTGCTTCTGAGGAATGACTTCAAGCCAGATTAACAATTTTCGTCTTCCTTATTATCTTCTGTTTCAGGAAAAGTAATTGGTTTAGGGATCTGCCTAAAACTTAATGATTTTGGATTTCTTATAGAAATTCCTAGTTCAGTTAATTCATTTCTTTTAGGATAGTAGATTTTTCCTATTTCTTCAAAAAGTCTCGGTATATCAATTTTATCATTATTCCTGAAAGTAATAATATGACGAGAATTTGTTAGTGCATAATTAACACAACAAGTAATTGAGAAGATTTTGTCTCCTGGTCTCATTAAATTATTTCTTAAAATTCTATGTTCCATAGTTAAAGATTGATCTAATCTTTGAGTATCTAATGGTATTCCAATATTTGGATGTATTTCAAATTTTAGCTTAACATAAGCTAAATTTCCTTCGATTACTCCTAGTATTTTATCTTTAGCATCTGTTATTCTATCATCTTTTAAAACTAATTATATTGGTGAATCCATTCCTTCTTGAAAAGTTGCTTTAATTAGAACTTGTATAACTCCTATATGAATATAACCAATCTTATTTCTATGTGCTTCTTTCTTTAAACTTCTTTTTAGATCTATTAATTTCTTTTTGTTTAATAGTTGGATACAAGTGCTACCTTGTGTTTCTGATATATCTATTGGGGTTTCATTAATTATTTTTCCATAGTATATTATATTCTCTTTCTGATTAAATCGTTTCATTATTCCTCATAGTTTCTTCATGTTTGCATCTTTAGCTAAATTTAAGTCTTCTTTCTGTATTTTTTGAAATAGTTTTGGATCTATTAGAATGCTTCCTTCATAATTTCCATCTTCTTCAGTAATTTGTATATGTTCAACATCAGTGTTATCAATCTTTTCTCTTTCTATTTCAGACATGATTAATTTCTAATAAGAACTGAATGAAATAGGTGATGAGTCATGCCTGATTTGGTGTTCTTGAAAATATTTCTGGGTTCCTTGGTCCACCGCTGCTTCCGTTTAGTCCAGTCGGGATTTCATTATGACAAGTAGTTGAAAGTAATGAAAGTAATGAAAGTAATGAAAGTAATGAAAGTAAAGAGATATATGAAAGTAGTGTTTATTTATGATCAGTAGTGAAGTACATAGAACTTGCTTGAATCCACTCTCAAGTATTCGATTAGCATAAAGCTAACACCGATCTTCTCAAAGATGAGAGAAGGTTGAGAATTGAAATTCTGAAGTTTCAAGTTCTAGCTTACCTCAGTATAAGAGGGCTTATTTATACACTCGAGAGGGCTAGGTAATTTACAAGAAAGTCCCTACATTATTACAATCTATCAGACTCTTAATAATTCATGCTGACGTCAGCGCTTACGTCATTCTTCAATAATTGCTTCATCCGAGTCTTTATCTTCTTGCCGACAGTATTTTTTCTCCACACATCTTTCACACGCGTGATTCCCGTTTTCTTTAATCATTGAGCACAGCAAGTTGAGGACAGCTGGCTGATAATTCATCGACAATCCTTGGAGCGTGTAGAAAGGTAGTTCAAAGTTTGTTAGTAGTGCCAAGTCCCTTTCTCTAATCAATCTTCCATTGATCTTGCTAAGAAGCAAAGTATGTGGTCCTTTGTACATTGCTTTGATAAAGGAATATTTCCCAATAATTTGACATTGAGTAAAAATACTCGCCAGTTGGTTAGCTAGAATTGTGACTATCTTTTCTTCATCATAATCTTCTCCAGTCGGTTCGTCTCTCATGGAAAAACTATTATTGCTTACTCCAATGAAGATTAAGTTCTTTGATGGTTGCTTAGTGGTAAAGTCTGGATAAGTCGAATAGAACTTTAAAAAGATAGTTCTGTCTTTGGCAACATTCCTCTTGTAATTTTGGATGGCTTCTTTCAGGCTATATGGGAACAAATTGATTTCTTCTAAGTCTTGGCTTAAATAGAGATATTCAATAAGTCCAAATTGGAACATATTAAATGTAAGAATCGATGATGCTCCAGGAGTACTTATGGCTTTAACTCCGAAAATGTTTCGGTTAACCGTATAAAAACAATTAATTTTTTCTTTCTCGGACCAGTTGGTCAGTCTTTTTAGATTTTCATGAAACTTTTCTTTAGAAAATTGGACTTGTAGTTCATGGTCTTTTCTTGAAGTAATTTGGTAGTCATCAATGGAGGAAGGAATTCTTCCTAGTACTTTCAATGGAGTCTTTGGTTCTGGTGGAATTCTTATTGTTTCGGAGAAAGTTCTTGGGCCAAGATACACTTCTTTGCCCTTGTCATGTTCTTTTTGATAGTCTATTAAAGCTTTTTCAGCTTCTTCCTTGGTGCGAAATCCTTTGTGATGAACTCCTGAGAGTCCAATGTAGTGAGGGGCTGCTTTGTGCCATTCTTCGTAAACACCTGGGTGTGGTCCATTAAAAACGGTGTACCATTTTTCTTTAGTATTTTTCTGTACCTGTTGTTTTATATTCTTCATAGGATCTTCTTTGACAGATTCTCCTTTTGCTTGTAATTGGAACTCCAATACTTCAATGTTGGCCTTGATCAAGTCTAGCTCCATTATTTTCTGTTTCTCGAGCATTCTTTGATATTGAATCTGCTTCTTTATATCTTCAGTTGTTTGTTGCTTGATAAGCCTCTGGCTTATCTAGTTTTATGACTAGATGAACTAGGGTTTATGTGCCAATCAGTCGAGTTCACTCTCGTTTTCGCCCAAATTTGCCTTGTTTTGTTCCTAAGTTGGACTTTGACTCGTTTTGCGTCTTTTGTGTAGTTTTAAGCTTATTTTGGATAGAATTATGCGTTTGGTTGCTTTTGTTGTTTCAGGTTAGAGGTGAAGCTCCGGGAGTCAAGGAAAGTCAAGAAACAGAGGAAAAATCACTTCTGGAGATGCTCGCCACGCGAGTGGATGCTCGCGTCGCGAGCCTGAACATCAGATAAAGCAGGAACACTCATCACTCTGGCTCGCCCCGCGAACAGTACTCTCGCCTCGCGAATCATGAAGACCTGGAAGACAGAGACCATCACGGCCTAGCCGTGATGAAGGTCACAGTCTAGAATTGAAGCCTCGCCCCGCGAAAAGAATCTCGCCCCGCGAGAGTTTGAAGACCTGGAAGACAGACCATCACGGCCTAGCCGTGATTAAGGCCACGGCTGTGACAGATTGAAGTTGGAAGCCTCGCCCCGCGAATACACTCTCGCCCCGCGAGAATCCAAAATTCAAAGCGCGCCAAAACTGATATTCGCGTCGCGAGAGTAAGCTCGCCCCGCGAGAGGGAGAAAAACAGAATCCTTATTTAAAGGCTGTTTCAGATCAGAATTGGGAGTTGGTTTTTCCACTTGTTTTAGATCAGTAGTTACGAATCCTTGTTTCTGGAGCTGCGTCTCCCTTCTCTTTTCTTTTCTTAGTTTATTATGGAGATTATTGCCGATTGTTCGTTTGTCGTAACGGGCATGAGGAACTAATCCCCTCGTCCGAGGGAACAATGAAGCCACCCATGGCGGTGTAGATTCGATGTGATGTATGTTTTTCTCCCCTTCTCTCAATGAATGTTTTCCAATTCTGATTTGAATGCGTTGATCATATGTTTTGCGTGATTAACTAGTTAAACGTGTTTGAGGCCGAACGACGATTCGCGTTTTAGAACTTGGATTGGAATCACTAATTGAATAATGAGCACGACAGTGGATTTAGGAGATTAGTGCAACCTTATAGGGAACAAGAATTAATCAAATTCGAGATTAGGATTATGAGACCTAGTAAGTAATTAATCCAATCGTCGAATGCGTCCTATTGAGCACGACAGTGGATATAGGAGAAATTGGGGGTCCCGGTTGACATTATAATTGAACTTAGGGAGGAATTCATCATCACTTGGGTACTATACATGATTGGGTAGGTGGATTTGAGACCTTGGATGCTTTTAATTCCAGATTTCAATACCATATTCTTAATTGATTTGTTAATTAGATTGCGATCCTATTCTCTCTCTCAACCACCTTCCTCGCTTGACCAATTTATCGGATTTCCCGCGGATTAGTAGAATTGGTAGCCCAATCCTTGTGTTCGACCTCGGTAAATTCTTACCGTGTTTATTTTATTACTTGCGACGACCCGGTACACTTGCCGGCGACTCAACAAGTTTTTGGCGCCGTTGCCGGGGATTGACACAACCAATTTTCCTAATTTTAGGGAAGTTTGATTATTTGGTTAAGTTATTTTGATTTTGATTTTATTATATTTTTATTTTTTTTACTATTATCTCTCTCTACTTCTTTGATTCCACTTGGTCTTGCCTTGTTTTGTATGCGAGGTACACGAAGGAATGCTTCCGGGTTGCGAATATTGTAATGGAGACCATGACACTTGGAGTTGTCCGTTCTACTTCTCTCAAGAATATGTGGACCCATACCATAATTTCTATGACAGCGTGCCCCAGGACAACTATCAGAGTCAGAATCAGTATTGGGGTTATATGGGTAGAGACCATCCGGATTTCGTTTGGAGTAGTGATGGCGATGGTCTAGCTTGGCAACCACAACCTCAACAGAATGGTGGAAGACGACCTTGGGAGTTGGCTCTTGAGAGGACAATTGCGGCAATTGATAAGATGGCCCAACAACAACAACCTTGGGAGTTGGCTCTTGAGAGAACAATTGCGGTAATTGATAAGATGGCCACATCATTTGAGAAGGCGAATGCGGCAGTAGAGAAGTTGGGTCAGCTCGTAGAACAACAAAATGAGCGTCTCACAGGCACTTTCCCAAGTGATACCAAGAACAACCCTAAGGACCAATACGAGGCCATAACAACTAGAAGCGATAGGGTGTGGGAATCTGACTGGGATGCAACTAGTTCTCAGGAAGTTGAGGAAGAACTACCACATGTTGAGGAAGAGCAACCTGAGGATCAAGAGGAGTTGATAAGTGACATGGCCCCGGAACAACCACATGTTGAGGAAGAGCAACATGAGGAAGAGGAATTGACAAGTAACAAGGCACCAGAGCAAGGGGGTAGAGATCAAGATGCAGATAGAGTGGTAGAGGATTTCACCATGCTTGCCAAGCAACCTGAAATTACTGCATTGGATAACTATGTTGGCTTACATGCATGTGTGGACATTGGTAAGTTAGACCCTCCCACTTGTCTGACACACTTCCTCGTGAAAACACCATTTGACCCGAGAGGAAGTGAGTTCATAATTGAAGAGGTCAATGGAATTTTCACACACGGGCTTGGTGGAAGTATGGATAGAGTCGTGATGCTTCTGCAATGGCCACTTCACAAACCATGGGATCCGGGTGGAGGATCTCGCATGATAAGCATCTCTTGGCCCTTGTGCCACAGGCTATGGGATCTAGGTGGATGCAACTTGAGTCAGGCTCGGGACGTTAAACAAGCGCTACTTGGGAGGTAACCCAAGCTAGATATCCTTTATTTTTAGTTTCTGTCATTTTCATCTATATATATATAATAAAAAAAAATTACAGAGGCTCGGCTCGCGAGATAATGGTAGCCTCGCGAATCTGGGCATCAGCAGCAAATGGAAATTCCAGATTCGCCCCGTGATATACTACTCGCCCCGCGATTCTGGAAAATGTGAAGAACAATTTTCCAGATTCGCCTCGCGAGTATTGTCTCGCCTCGCTAATATGCAATTAGGGTTTTCAATTTGGGGCAGAATTTTAAAATTCGGGTCACGAGGGTACTATCGCCTCGCGAACTGGGGAAATTATATAGCCCCGTGAGCGACCGCGTGGCATTCGCGCGACCTTCCCTCTGCTTCTTCTCTCTCAGACTCGAAACCACTCTCTCTCTTTCTCTCTCTCACACTCATCACTCATAACTAACAACACTCTACTGATAAGCCTCTGACTTATCTAGTTTTATGACTAGATGAACTAGGGTTCATGTGCCTATTTATTCGAGTTCACTCTCGTTTTCGCCCAAATTTGCCTTGTTTTGTTCCTAAGTTGGACTTTGACTCATTTTGCGTATTTTGTGTAGTTTTTAGGTTATTTTGAATAGAATTACGCTTGTGGGTGCTTTTGTTGTTTCAGGTTAAATAAGTGAAGCTCCGGGAGTCAAGGAAAGTCGAAAAGCAGTGGAAATTGCAAGTCTGGAGACACTCGCCTCGCGAGTGTATGCTCGCCCCGCGAGCCTGAAAGTCAACAAAGCAGCAAGTCATCACTTCAGTCTCGCCACGCGAGAGGTGTCTCGCCTCGCGAGATCATAAAGACCTGCAAGACAGAGACCATCACGGCCAAGCCGTGATGAAGACCACGCCCGTGGCAGTTTAAGGTTTGAAGTCTCGCCCCGCGAGAAGCATCTCGCCCCGTGAGAGTTTGAAGACCCTGGAAGTCAGAGACCATCACGGCCCAGCCGTGATGAAGGTCACAGCCTAGAATTGAAGACTCGCCCCATGAACACACTTTCGCCTCGCGAGAGTTCAAATTGAAAGCGCGCCAATTTTAATTCTCGCCTCGCGAAAGTCTGCTCGCCTCGCGAACGAGCGCAGATCAGGAATCCTATTTAAAGGCTGTTGCAGATCAGATTGGAGATCCATCTTGAGGAGGCTGTAGGGCTTTTGGAGGGCCGCGAATCCTAGTAGTTTTCCACTGTTTAGAGTAGCGTTTAGGGTAATTTCTTTTCTCTTTGGAGCTGCGTCTCCCTTTTTCTTATGGAGATTATGTCCGATTTTTTGTCTATGAGCATGAGGAACTAATCCCCTCGTCCGAGGGAACGATGAAGCCACCCATGGCGATGTAAATCCGATATGATGTATGTCTTTCTCCTTTAATCCAATTCTTGTTTTCCAATTCTGATTTGATTGCATTGATCATATGTTTTGCGTGATTGATTTGTTAAACGTGTTTGAGGCCGAGAGACGATTCGCGTTTTAGAACTTGAATTGGGATCACTAATCGAATATTGCACGAGAGTGAGTAGGAGGTTAGTGCAACCTTGTAGGGAACAAGACTTAATAGAATTCGAGATTAGGGTTAAGAGACCTAGTAAGTAATTAACTCAAATCATCAAATATGTCCTATTGAGCACGACAGTGGATATATGAGAATTTAGGGGTCCCGTTGACATTAAAATTGAACCTAGGGAGGAGATCAACATCACTTGGGTACTTTGCATGATTGGGTAGGTGGATTCGAAACCTTAGATGTTTTTAATTCCAGATTTCATCACCATATCTTTAATTGATTCGATTTGTTAATTTGAATTGTGATCCTAGTTTCTCTCCAACCACTTTCTCTACTTAACCAACTTATCGGATTTCTCGCGAAATTAGTCGAATTGGTAGCCCAATCCTTGTGTTCGACCTCGGTAGACTCTTACCGTGTTTTATTACTTGCGACGACCCGGTACACTTGCCGGTGAGTCAACAAGTTTTTGGCGCCGTTGCCGGGGATTGGCACAACCAATTTTCCTAATTTTAGGGAAGTTTGATTATTTGGTTAAGTTATTTTTATTTTTTATTTCTATTTTTAATTTCTATTATTATTCTCTACTTCCTTGATTCCACTTGGTCTTGCCTTGTTTTGTATGCGAGGTACACGAGGGAATGCTTCCGGGTTGCGAATATTGTAATGGGAACCATGACACTTGGAGTTGTCCGTTCTACTTCTCTCAAGAATATGTGGAACCATGGCATAATTTCTATGACAGCGTGCCCCAGAACAACTATCAGAGTCAGAATCAGTATTGGGGTGATATGAGTAGAGACCATCTGGATTTCGCTTGGAGTAATGCTGACGATGGTCTAGCCTGGCAACCACAACCTCAACAAAATTGGCAACAACAACCTCAACAAAATGGTGGAAGACAACCTTGGGAGTTGGCTCTTGAGAGGTTGAGTGCGACACTTGAGAAAGTGTCAATCAATACAAACGCAGCCATTGATAAGATGGCCACATCAATTGAGAAGGCGAATGCGGCATTAGAGATGCAGATTGCCCAACTCGCAAGGCAACTAACTGAGCATCCCCCAGAGACTGTCCCAGTTGATACCGAGAACGACCCTAAGAACCAATGCAATGCCACAACAACTAGAAGCAGTGGGGTGTTGGGATATGACTGGGATGTAACTAGTTCTCAGGGAGTTGAGGAAGAACTACCACATGTTGAGGAAGAGCAACTTAAGGAAGAGGAATTGACAAGTGACATGGCCCCGGAACAACCACATGTTGAGGAAGAGCAACCTGAGGAAGAGGAGTTGGCAAGGGACAAGGCACTGGAGCAAGGGGGTAGAGAGCAAAATGAAGATAAAGTGGTAGATGATTTCACCATGCTTGCCAAGCAACCTGATTTTGATGCGTTAAATAAATATGTTGGCTTGCATGCATGCGTGGACACCGGTAAGTTGGACCCTCCCACTTGTCTGGCACACTTCCTCGTGAAGACACCATTTGATCCGAGAGGAAGTGAATTCATAATTACAGTGGTCAATGGAGTTTTCACACACGGGCCGGATGGAATCATGGATAGAGTCGTATTGCTCCTGCGTGGGCCACTTCATAAACCATGGGATCCGGGTGGAGGATCTCACATGATGAGCGTCTCTTGGCCCTTGTTTCACAGGCTATGGGATCCAGGTGGATGCTTCTTAATAAGTCAAGCTCGGGACGTTAAACAAGCGCTTCTTGGGAGGCAACCCAAGCTAGGTATCCCTCTCTTCTCCTAACTTTTGTTTTGTTTTTGTTTTTTTGTTTTGTTTTTGTTTGTCACTCTTGAATAATTTGAGAAGATCAAGAGTTTCTGTATGAAATTTCGTGTCGGCAAGCTTGTTGGATTTTAATTAGATTGAGCGTAGATTGATTGCATGAATTAGTTGACCATTGATGATATCCCCCTAGGTTCTGAAAATAGAAAATTGATCCCCATGTGAAAAATTGAAAAGTGAACTTTGAGAATTTTATTGTGATTACTTGATTTATGATAAGTTTGGGGTGAGGGGGTGCACACACTAGGAATCGTATCTCGGTCAAACAATTTGCAAAATGTCCAGGTGAGGATTTGAGTCTCCAACTCTGTTTTTGAATGTGTGAATCACTATTAAGTTGCACTTTCCCGGATTTGCTTGAATCTCTATATGGTTTGCATGTTCATGTGTTGCATCAAATGATTTAGGCGAATTTCTTTGAATAACTACATGGCCTAAAAATGAACCATCCCTAATGCATGTTCCCTAGTTAGCCACATTGAGCCTAATTGACCTATTGTTTCTTGATGACCCTATATTACAAGCCAAAATCTGAAAAACCATGTTAACCCAATCTTAGGATTAGGAGAGCATGGAAGCGTAGCAAGAGAATGGTTGTGAGGAACTAAGTTTGGGGTGGCTACAAGGTGATGTGTCATATTGGGGGTGAGAAAAAGAAAAATAATGGTTGATTAAAAAAAAATGAAAAAAATAAAAAATAAAATTGCCAAAAAGAAAAGGGGCAAAACAAAAAAAAAAATAGAAAGGAAAAGGTTGTAGTCACCCGAGGCAAAAAGAAGAATGGAAAAAGGAATTTGAGTGGAAAATGTGTTTAATGCTTATGCTCTCTTAGTTCCTAGGGACTTAAGCCTAATATCCTTGAATATCCTACCTTGAGCCAGGCCCCATTACAACCTTTAAAAGACCTTCTGATGTTGCATACATGTTTTCGTGGGAACCATTTTTGAGATGAAAATCAAATTCATGGGAAGTGCTCTTGATATGTGAAATTGAGTGAAAAAGTTGAAAGCCTAGACGGATTTGAGCGAATGAGTGAAATTTTACATACCCTTGTGAGGAAGGCAATTGTTTGAAATTGGTGATCTTCTTTTTGTGTGTGACTCTGAACCTCAACTTAGACTAATGATTGCATGAATGATGAAGTTCTCAAATGTTTAAAGTAAATGAATGTGGGGATTTTATTGATGCAAAAGGGGGGGAGATCATTGGAGAAAAACTGTTTTGATTGCATGAAATTTGTGCGAAATCGATTGATTCCTTTAGGCTTGCCAAGTCTTGAGTCGTTTTTGAGTTTTAAGCTTGCTTGGGGACAAGCAAGGTTTAAGTTTGGGGTATTTTGATAAGCCTCTGGCTTATCTAGTTTTATGACTAGATGAACTAGGGTTCATGTGCCTATTTATTCGAGTTCACTCTCGTTTTCGCCCAAATTTGCCTTGTTTTGTTCCTAAGTTGGACTTTGACTCATTTTGCGTATTTTGTGTAGTTTTTAGGTTATTTTGAATAGAATTACGCTTGTGGGTGCTTTTGTTGTTTCAGGTTAAATAAGTGAAGCTCCGGGAGTCAAGGAAAGTCGAAAAGCAGTGGAAATTGCAAGTCTGGAGACACTCGCCTCGCGAGTGTATGCTCGCCCCGCGAGCCTGAAAATAAACAAAGCAGCAAGTCATCACTTCAGTCTCGCCACGCGAGAGGTGTCTCGCCTCACGAGATCATAAAGACCTGCAAGACAGAGACCATCACGGCCAAGCCGTGATGAAGACCACGCCCGTGGCAGTTTAAGGTTTGAAGTCTCGCCCCGCGAGAGTTTGAAGACCCAGGAAGTCAGAGACCATCACGGCCCAGCCGTGATGAAGGTCACAGCCTAGAATTGAAGACTCGCCCCGCGAACACACTTTCGCCTCGCGAGAGTTCAAATTGAAAGCGCGCCAATTTTAATTCTCGCCTCGCGAAAGGCTGTTCGCCTCGCGAACGAGCGCAGATCAGGAATCCTATTTAAAGGCTGTTGCAGATTAGATTGGAGATCCATCTTGAGGAGGCTGTAGGGCTTTTGGAGGGCCGCGAATCCTAGTAGTTTTCCACTGTTTAGAGTAGCGTTTAGGGTAATTTCTTTTCTCTTTGGAGCTGCGTCTCCCTTTTTCTTATGGAGATTATGTCCGATTGTTTGTCTATGAGCATGAGGAACTAATCCCCTCGTCCGAGGGAACGATGAAGCCACCCATGGCGATGTAAATCCGATATGATGTATGTCTTTCTCCTTTAATCCAATTCTTGTTTTCCAATTCTGATTTGATTGCATTGATCATATGTTTTGCGTGATTGATTTGTTAAACGTGTTTGAGGCCGAGAGGTGATTCGCGTTTTAGAACTTGAATTGGGATCACTAATCGAATATTGCACGAGAGTGAGTAGGAGGTTAGTGCAACCTTGTAGGGAACAAGACTTAATAGAATTCGAGATTAGGGTTAAGAGACCTAGTAAGTAATTAACTCAAATCATCGAATATGTCCTATTGAGCACGACAGTGAATATAGGAGAATTTAGGGGTCCCGTTGACATTAAAATTGAACCTAGGGAGGAGATCAATATCACTTGGGTACTTTGCATGATTGGGTAGGTGGATTCGAAACCTTAGATGCTTTTAATTCCAGATTTCATCACCATATCTTTAATTGATTCGATTTGTTAATTTGAATTGTGATCCTAGTTTCTCTCCAACCACTTTCTCTACTTAACCAACTTATCGGATTTCTCGCGAAATTAGTCGAATTGGTAGCCCAATCCTTGTGTTCGACCTCGGTAGACTCTTACCGTGTTTTATTACTTGCGACGACCCGGTACACTTGCCGGTGAGTCAACATCTACCTCACACCCTCATTCACTCTAACACAGGCACATCATCTATTCATCTCTGCTAGGTAGGTTCATCTCTCTCCCTGTTCATGCTTGTGGAATTCGAACAGACACACCACACACTGTGCACGAAATGTATGTATACTGGTAGTAGGTTAGATTCCATGTTCATGAACTAGTCTGGTTTAGAGAGTCTTACTGTGCATTGCTCTCTGTTCTGAATATTGTGGTTAGGAATACAGTGGGGATACTGTCGGGGTACTCGTTGCATATCTGTATGATAGTAGGACAGTGGGGGATTAATACTGTACTTATGATGCTGTTGTGTATATTCTCAAATGCTGATTATAAACTCATCATCGACTTTTCTCGATTTTCAGTATGGCTCCTCCTAAGAGCAACCCTGCTGAAAAGCAGCCGGTCAAGCGCAAGAAGCGCACATCTGCTCCTGGGGATGACGTAGTGTTGCCTTCAGGGCCGGGCACCTCCTCTAGGGCCACCTTCTACTCTCCCAGTTTCCGTTCTCCTGATCATAGGGAGCATTGGAACCTGGTGGTGAGGAAGGAGATGGTTCTAGAGAGGCGTGTGTCCCTCGTGGGCAACACCTATTGATAAGCCTCTAGCTTATCTAGTTTTATGACTAGATGAACTAGGGTTTATGTGCCAATCAGTCGAGTTCACTCTCGATTTCGCCCAAATTTGCCTTGTTTTGTTCCTAAGTTGGACTTTGACTCGTTTGGTGTCTTTTGTGTAGTTTTTAGGTTATTTTGAATAGAATTTCGCTTTTGTTTGCTTTTGTTGTTTCAGGTCAATAAGTGAAGCTCTGAGAGTCAAGGAAAGTCAAAAAGCAGTGGAAATTGCAAGTCTGGAGACACTCGCCTCGCGAGTGGATGCTCGCCCCGCTAAAATATTCTCGCCCCGCGAAACATGAAGACCTGGAAGTCAGAGACAATCACGGCCTAGCCGTGATGAAGGTCACAGCCTAGAATAGAAGTCTCGCCCCGCGAGAGGTGTCTCGCCTCGCGAGATCCTGAAGACCCTGGATGACAGAGACCATCACGGCCTAGCCGTGATGAATATCACGACTGTGACAGATTAGGGTTTGGAGACTCGCCTCGCCAATCACAATTCGCCACGCGATCATTCAAACTCAGGATGGAGCCAAAACTGCAATTAGCCTCGCGAATAGACGCTCTCCCCGCGAGATCCAAGATTTGAATGCGCGCCAAACTAAAATTCGCGTCGCGAGGATAAGCTCGCCCCGCGAGCGGGCGAGAAACAGAATCCTTATTTAAAGGCTGTTTCAGATCAGAATTGAAGAAGAGGTTTTTCCACTTGTTTAGGGCAGTTTAGTTACGAATCCTTGTTTCTCTTTGGAGCTGCGTCTCCCTTTTTCTTTTTATTTTACGATGGAGATTATGTCCGAGTGTTTGTCTATGAGCATGAGGAACTAATTCCCTCGTCCGAGGGATCAATGAAGTCGCCCATGGCGGTATAGTGTTCTTGTGATGTATGTTTTTCTCCCCTTCTTTTATGAATGTTTTCCAATTATGATTTGATTGCGTTGATCATATGTTTTGCGTGATTAACTAGTTAACGTGTTTGAGGCCGAACGGCGATTCGCGTTTTAGAACTTGGATTGGAATCACTAATTGAATAATGAGCACGACAGTGGATTTAGGAGATTAGTGCAACCTTATAGGGAACAAGAATTAATCAAATTCGAGATTAGGATTATGAGACCTAGTAAGTAATTAATCCAATCGTCGAATACGTCCTATTGAGCACGACAGTGGATATAGGAGAAATTAGGGGTCCCGGTTGACATTATAATTGAACCTGTTGGTGTAAGCCCTAGAGGCCAATGTATTTCTTTAGACTTACATTTGTATCTTGCTATTTCATATATATATATGATATGAGGCATTCCAGTTTATTGTGTTACTTGTTTAAACATAATAAAGTCCTTAGAATAGAAATTTCAGTTTAATAGAATATCAAGTACATGACTTGATCGTGAGACACTATTGAACAATGAAATCCTATTCTTAAATATCCGTAGTCAAGTATTTTATCAACAAGGACAATAATAATACAATTGAGACTATTATGTGTGCAGACTGATGACCATATCTCACGGGTCATGGATATGAGATATCGAGTCGCCACATAGGTACACATTAAGGTAATGATGTACTGGATTGACCCACCATGAGAACACTACATGGAGCGTTATGTGAGTGTCATAAGTAGTTCTCATAGTGACAATGATGTATGTAATCCTTCGACCTGAAATCACTACGATCCCTACATGAGGAGTCGTGTGCTTTAATATCGTCAAACGTCATCTGTAATAGGATGATTATAAAGACGGTCATTGGGCATACCACGAGCCATGCAGAGGGATGTGAGTGACCCAGATGGAATTTGTCCCTCCTACATAACAGGAGTAATATCTGTGGGCCCCCTGATAGAGTGAGACCGTAAAATGCATGGCCGTGCTGAAATGAGTCAATATGAGATATTGACCTCATTTGTTGTTAAGTCTACTCGGGTATCAGGGAACATGATATTGAACCATACAAGGGTGACACATTCTATGCCTTGTGTTCAATATAGATATATGGACAAAGGGATAATAATGCACATGAATATTTGTCACAGAAAGGTTTCATCAAATCACTGACTTTCTCACTACTTAGGTAGCAGTGATGTATTGCTAGATACCGCTCACTGTTTGTAATATTAAATGGGATTTAATATTACTGCTAACGTATTGGGAACCTATAGGGTCACACACAAAAGAGCGGATTAAAAGAAGCATTAAAAGAAAGTTGGACTTTCCTATTGGGCCTAGCGCATAGTAGATGGGCTTAGGTCAAATGTTGCTCACTAACTCACTTAAGGAGGTGATACTATAAGTAGACCACTTAAGTTGTTGTGCCCACACGGTTGATAACCTAGCCGCACAAAAGGAGTAAGAGTGAACAGTAAGTCTCGGTCTTGAAGCTAGCACCGTAAGACAGAGACGCTCGTGGTTCGTGGACGTTGGACGTTCACGGAGTCCGCTCGTGTGGATACCTCTAGAGACACCGTTCGTGCGGTGTTCGTGATAGACGAATTTCAACCAACATCCATCGCTTCAAGAGGTAAACTTTCTAATCATGAATCATGACCATTCGCAAGGATCCTTCGATGGGAATTTATCCGCTGCGTTTTAATTTTGTTTTATACGCAAATTCCCAACAGTGGTATCAGAGCCAGGTTACGAAACCATGATTCTGTTACGTGGTTTATCTGTTATGTATGATAACATGTTTATAATGTGAATCGTTTTTCTGAAAATTGTTTTTGAAAATTGTTTGCATCTGGTTTGCGAAACCTTGTTTCTGTGATTTTCGTATGTATATGATATATACGTTTATTGCATGTTTGTGTATGTATGTGATATGTACGTTGGTTCTGAATCCTTATTATGTTCTGCGATGGCGTCAAATGTTGATGTTAAACATGATTGTTTTCAGTTCTGTGTTGGCGGCGTTAAGGGGTTTCAGACATGAAAAGTTCATGTTGTTGCGGCTGAGGTTCCAAGTGTTGAAACCGTAGCCGCCGTTCCTTCCAACGTGAAGTGTTCACGGGCCTTGCGGTTTTAGGGTTGAAAGGTTGACGCCCTAGCCACCAAGAAAGGTTCCCGTGCTACCTCTGCGTAGCGTGTAATTTCGAAATTCAAATTTTAAAAAATTTTATGTCACCATTTAATAATTATATCAATTACAATAAATGTGATTTATATCAATTACAATAAATGTGATTATGTTAATTGAATAAATGTGATTTATGTCAATTACAATAAATGTGATTTGTGGTAACAACAATTGCAATAAATATGATTTATAGTAACATCTATTATAATAAATGTGATTTATTATATATATATGTTATGTTTTCAAAATTCAGATTTTGAAATCTCTAATTTATGAAATTAATAATAATAATGATTATGTGTTATTATTGGTTGTTGCTATTTATTTGGTGATGTATGGTGAATGGTTATGGCCTTAGTCCTTTTACCTTTTGGTTTATATTTTGAAATACGGCCTGCGTGCCGTGCCTTTCTCTTATATTCCATATGTATCTTCTTTTCTCATCTCACTCCCCTCATATGTAAAATGAGGTTTCTGTTTATGTAATGTAATGATAGAGACAAGAAGACACTATCACGTGGGAGATCTTGCTTGGAGAAGCTTGGACGCTCCTAGGTTTTAGTTTAGATTCTCTCATTGGCTTGGGAGAATCAATGCGTTAGGGGCCATAACCATATCACATTTATTTGCCTTATATATGTATGAGATGCATGTATGTATATAGTATGTTAAAAGAGTTTAACTAATATATGTATGAGATGCATATATGTAAATAATAAGTTAAACAGTTTAACAAATGATGAGATCAAACTTTAAACAAATCCCTCAAAAGGAAATATTAAGTCACACTTAAAGGCCTTCCGATGCATGGCACTCGTCAAGACTATTATCGATTAAGTGTGGGTCCGCCAAAGCGGGGTACCTTTATCTATGATAGTAAGGCGCGATGGGACAAATGTAATGTTCAGCTGCTATCCATTGGGTCTGACTTAACTAAGCCAACTTCAATAGGATTGAAAGGCTTAGAGGCTCATAAGTTGGGCTTTAGTCCATGTGATGGATTAGAATAAGAGTTATTCACCCAACTGTCCAAGAGTTGCATGAGATGCAATCGGAAAGTGTTTCCTACCTAAATAACCGAATTTTGGGTGATCACCAAAGTCGACTTAAAGCTAGGTGAAATATGGATCTTGGCCCACTAGAAAATCTTCCAACGGGATTTTCCGAATCAATGATGAGGGTCATTGTTTTGAGTAAAATAGTGGGAGGCGTATTTAATTAAAGACCTTATTAAATAACTTCATGGCATGATACTTATACTTTGCATATTTATCTCTCGTAGATTACCATGGCATCAAACACATCAAATAACCTTGTCATTGCGATCCGTCCTTGAGAAGGACAAACTATCCAACGGGCAATTTTCTGGACTGGTACAGAAACTTGAGGATTGTCCTCAAACATGAGAAAAAGCTGTATGTTCTTGAGGAGCCTATCCCCGAGAAGCCACCGGCTTCAAGTGCTCCTAGGTGTGACAGGGATGCTTATAAGAAGCATCGAGGATGACGCCTTAGACGTGGGGTCGTCTTATGCTTGCTGCCATGACCTCCGAGTTGCAAAAGCAACATGAGACCATGGAGACGTACGATATGATCGTGCACCTCAAGCTGCTCTACCAAGAGCAAGCAAGCAAGAGGAACTGCCCAAAATACCTGGAAGAAAGCAAGAAGAAGAAGGGAAGTGAGACTTCCACTTCGTGGTATGTTTGTTATAGAAGTCAATTTATCTACTTCTGCATCATGGGTATTAGATACCGGATGTGGTTCTCACATTTGTACAAATGTGCAGGATCTAAACAGAGTAGACCATTGGCAAAGGGCGAAGTCGACCTACGAGTTGGAAATGGAGCAAAGGTTGCTTTTTTTAGCCGTAGAGACTTATGTATTGACTTTGCCCACTCGGGCTTACTATTCAGTTAGAGAATCTGTTATTTTGTGCCTGCAATTAGCAGGGAATATCATTTCCATTTCTTGTTTGGACAAGATTGGTTTTTCTTTTATAATAAAGAACAAAAGTTGTTCTATTTATTTGGATGATATTTTCTATGCTAGTGCACACATGAGTAATGGACTTTATGTCCTTGATCTTGAAATGCCCATCTATAACGTAAATACTAAGAGGATCAAACCAAATGAGTTGAACCCGTCTTATCTTTGGCATTGTCGTTTAGGCCATATAAATGAGAAGCGCATTTGAAGCTCCATAAAGATGGACTCTTGGACTCATTTGATTATGAATCATATGAGATATGTGAGTCTTGTTTATTGGGAAAGATGACTAAAGCTCCATTCACCTAAGCAAAGGTGAAAGAGCCAACGATCTTTTGGGTCTTATACATAGCGATGTATGCGGACCCCTAAACACATTAGCTAGAGGTGGTTTTCAGTACTTCATCACATTTACTTGATGATTTCAGTAGATATGGATTTGTGTATCTTATGAAACATAAATCGGAATCCTTTGAAAAGTTCAAGGAATTCAAAAATGAGGTACAAAACCAACTTGGTAAAAATATTAAAGCTCTTCGATCAGATCGAGGTGGTGAATATTTGAGCCTAGAGTTTGATGATCATCTGAGAGAGTGTGGGATTTTATCTCAACTCACTCCACCCGGAACACCACAATGGAATGGTGTTTCTGAGAGGAGAAATCGAACCTTGTTGGACATGGTTCGGTCTATGATGAGTCATGCAAACCTTCCAAACTCCTTTTGGGGATATGCTCTATTGACAACAACTTTTACACTTAACCGTGTTCCATCCAAAACGGTAGAAAAGACACCATATGAGATATGGACTGGTAGACGACCCAGCATGTCTTTTATGAAGATTTGGGGTTGTGAAGCATATGTAAAACGTCAAGTTTCTAATAAGCTTGATCCCAAATCTGATAAATGCTTCTTTGTGGGGTATCCCAAAGAAACCAAGGGATACTATTTCTATAATCCTTCTGAAGGCAAAGTGTTTGTCGCACGGACTGGTGTATTCCTAGAAAAGGAGTTTATCTCCATAGGAACCGGTGGGAGGAAGATAGAACTTGAAGAAATTCAAGAATCACAGAGTAGTGACCTACCATTGGTGGAACAGGAGCAACCTTCACGAGAATCTTGTGGAGGAACAACCCGCTCAAAGAGCACAAGACCAGCGTAGGTCTAACAGGGATACGTCACCACTGAGAGATATGGATTTCTCATGACTCCACAAGGTGATGTATTGCTCATGGATCAAGATGAGCCTCGTGACCTACCAGGAGGCCATTATCGGCCCGAATCTAAGAAGTGGCTTGAGGCCATGAAATCCGAGATGGATTCCATGTACACCAACCAGGTATGGACCTTGGTAGAGCCACCAAAGGGTAAAACCTATAGGGTGCAAGTGGGTTTTCAAAAAGAAAACTGACATGGATGGTAAGGTACATACCTTTAAGGCGCGATTGGTCGCTAAGGGTTTCAAGCAAATTCATGGTGTCGACTATGATGAGACCTTTTCACCATTGCGATGCTTAAATCCGTCCGGATCTTACTTGCTATCGCTGCATACCATGATTATGAGATATGGCAGATGGATGTCAAAACTGCCTTCCTTAATGGAAAGCTTCTTGAGGATGTGTACATGACACAACCTGAAGGCTTTGACATTTCAGAGGATGCCCGAAAGGTATGTAAATTGCAGCGGTCAATCTTTGGATTGAAGCAAGCTTCCAGAAGTTGGAACCTTCGTTTTGATGATGTTTGAAGACAATGACGGATTCATCAAAAATGAAGATGAACCTTGTGTCTACAAGAAGGTTAGTGGGAGCATTGTTGTTTTTCTGGTGTTATATGTGGATGACATATTACTCATTGGAAATGACATCCCTACACTACAAAATGTAAAGACATGGTTAGGGAATTGCTTCTCTACGAAAGATTTGGGTGAGGCTACCTATGTATTGGGAATCAGGATCTATAGGGATAGATCACTGAAATTGCTTGGCCTAAGTCAGAGTACATACATAGACAAAGTGTTGAGACGCTTTAACATGCATGAATCCAAGAAAGGACTCTTGCCTATGTCACATGGTATATGCCTATCAAAGGCACAATCCCCTTCCACTCAAGAAGAAAGGGATCGCATGAGTAAGATTCCATATGCATCCGCAATTGGATCTATCATGTATGCCATGTTATGTACTCGACCAGATGTATCGTATGCTTTAAGCATAACGAAAGGTACCATCGATTCCGTGAAAGTCATTGGTCTGCTGTCAAGAGCATCCTTAAGTACTTGAGAAGAACTAAGGATTCGTTCTTGGTATATGGAGGTGAGGAAGAGCTTGATGTAATAGGTTACACCGATGCTAGCTTCCAGACCGATAAGGATGATTCCAGATCGCACTCTGGTTATGTGTTCTGCCTGAATGGCGGGGCATGAGCTGGAAAAGTTCGAGCAGGAGACACGATTGCCGATTCTACTACAGAGGCTAAGTATATTGCTGCCTCCAATGCAGCAAAGGAGGCTGTTTGGATCACGAAGTTCATTACTGAGCTTGGTACGGTTCCTGGTATTGTGGACCCCATTGATCTCTATTGTGATAACAATGGGGCCATTGCACAAGCTAAGGAACCTAGATCTCATCAGCGATCCAAACATATACTTAGGCGCTTCCATCTCATTCGAGAGATTATCGATAGAGGAGATGTGAAGATATGCAGAGTACCAATGCTTGATAACGTTGCTGACCCACTTACGAAACCTCTTGCTCAACAGAAGCATGAAGGTCACACTAGATCGATGGGCATTAGATTTATGCCTGATTGGCTCTAGTGCTAGTGGGAGATTGTTGGTGTAAGCCCTAGAGGCCAATGTATTTCTTTAGACTTATATTTGTATCTTGCTATTTCATATATATATATGATATGAGGCATTCCAGTTTATTGTGTTACTTGTTTAAACATAATAAAGTCCTTAGAATAGAAATTTCAGTTTAATAGAATATCAAGTACATGACTTGATCGTGAGACACTATTGAACAATGAAATCCTATTCTTAAATATTCGTAGTCAAGTATTTTATCAACAAGGACAATAATAATACAATTGAGACTATTATGTGTGCAGACTGATGACCATATCTCACGGGTCATGGATATGAGATATCGAGTCGCCACATAGGTACACATTAAGGTAATGATGTACTCGGATTGACCCACCATGAGAACACTACATGGAGCGTTATGTGAGTGTCATAAGTAGTTCTCATAGTGACAATGGTGTATGTAATCCTTCGACCTGAAATCACTACGATCCCTACATGAGGAGTCGTGGTGCTTTAATATCGTCAAACGTCATCTGTAATAGGATGATTATAAAGACGGTCATTGGGCATACCACGAGCCATGCAGAGGGGATGTGAGTGACCTAGATGGAATTTGTCCCTCCTACATAACAGGAGTAATATCTCTGGGGCCCCCGATAGAGTGAGACCGTAAAATGCATGGCCGTCTTTGAAATGAGTCAATATGAGATATTGACCTCATTTGTTGTTAAGTCTACTCGGGTATCGGGGGAACATGATATTGAACCATACAAGGGTGACACATTCTAAGCCTTGTGTTCAATATAGATATATGGACAAAGGGATAATAATGCACATGAATATTTGTCACAGAAAGGTTTCGTCAAATCACTGACTTTCTCACTACTTAGGTAGCAGTGATGTATTGCTAGATACCGCTCACAGTTTGTAATATTAAATGGGATTTAATATTACTGCTAACGTATTGGGAACCTATAGGGTCACACACAAAAGAGCGAATTAAAAGAAGCATTAAAAGAAAGTTGGACTTTCCTATTGGGCCTAGCGCATAGTAGATGGGCTTAGGTCAAATGTTGCTCACTAACTCACTTAAGGAGGTGATACTATAAGTAGACCACTTAAGTTGTTGTGCCCACACGGTTGATAACCTAGCCGCACAAAAGGAGTAAGAGTGAACAGTAAGTCTCGGTCTTGAAGCTAGCACTGTAAGACAGAGACGCTTCAGGTTCGTGACGTTGGACGTTCACGGAGTCCGCTCGTGTGGATACCTCTAGAGACACCGTTCGTGCGGTGTTCGTGATAGACGAATTTCAACCAACATCCATCGCTTCAAGAGGTAAACTTTCTAATCATGAATCATGACCATTCGCAAGGATCCTTCGATGGGAATTTATCCGCTGCGTTTTAATTTTGTTTTATACGCAAATTCCCAACAGAACCTAGGGAGGAATACATCATCACTTGGGTACTATACATGATTGGGTAGGTGGATTTGAGACCTTGGGCATTTTAATTTCTGATTTTTAGTTAATTATTTTATTAGATTTGTTAATTGAATTTTTTATATTAATCTCTCTCTCTCAACCACCTTCTGTAACTTGACCAACGTATCGGATTTCCCGCGGATTAGTCGAATTGGTAGCCCAATCCCTGAGTTCAACCTCGGTAATTACTTACCGTGTTATTTTATTACTTGCGACGACCCGATACACTTGCCGGCGTCACAAACAAGTTTTTGGCGCCGTTGCCGGGGATTGGCACACCAATTTTCCTAATTTTTAGGAAACTTGATTGTTTGGTTAAGCTAATTTTTATTTTATTTTCTATTGTTTTATTTTTATTCACCATTATCTCTCTCTACTTCTTTGATTCCACTTAGTCTTGCCTTGTTTTGTATGCGAGGTACACGAAGGAATGCTTCCGGGTTGCGAATATTGTAATGGGAACCATGACACTTGGAGTTGTCCGTTCTACTTCTCTCAAGAATATGTGGAACCATGGCATAATTTCTATGACAGCGTGCCCCAGAACAACTATCAGAGTCAGAATCAGTATTGGGGTGATATGAGTAGAGACCATCTGGATTTCGCTTGGAGTAATGCTGACGATGGTCTAGCCTGGCAACCAAAACCTCAACAAAATTGGCAACAACAACCTCAACAGAATGGTGGAAGACAACCTTGGGAGTTGGCTTTTGAGAAGTTGAGTGCGACACTTGAGAAAGTGTCAATCAATACAAACGCAGCCATTGATAAGATGGCCACATCAATTGAGAAGGCGAATGCGGCATTAGAGATGAAGATTGCCCAACTCGCAAGGCAAATAAATGAGCATCCCCCAGAGACTTTCCCAGTTGATACCGAGAACGACCCTAAGAACCAATGCAATGCCACAACAACTAGAAGCAGTGGGGTGTTGGGATATGACTGGGATGTAACTAGTTCTCAGGGAGTTGAGGAAGAACTGCCACATGTTGAGGAAGAACAACCGGAGGAAAAGGAATTGACAAGCGACAAGGCCCCGGAACAGCCACATGTTGAGGAAGAGCAACCTAAGGAAGAGGAGTTGGCAAAGGACAAGGCACGGGAGCAAGGGGGTAGAGATCAAAATGCGGATAAAGTGGTAGAGGATTTCACCATGCTTGCCAAGCAACCTGAAATTACTGCATTGGATAACTATATTGGCTTACATGCATGTGTGAACATTGGTAAGTTAGACCCACCCACTTGTCTGGCACACTTCCTTGTGAAAACACAATTTGACCCGAGAGGAAGTGAGTTCATCATTGCGGAGGTCAAAGAAGTTTTCACACTCAGACTAGATGGAAGCATGGATAGAGTCATATTGCTCCTACAAGGGCCACTTCACAAACCATGGGATCCGGGTGGAGGATTTGATATGATGAGCGTCTCTTGGCCCTTGTACCACAGACTATGGGATCCAGGTGGATGCTTCTTAATAAGTCAAGCTCGGGACGTTAAACAAGCGCTACTTGGGAGGCAACCTAAGCTAGGTATCCCTCTCTTTTCCTAACTTTTGTTTTGTTTTGTTTTTGATTTTTGTTTTGTTTTTGTTTGTCGCTCTTGAATAATTTGAGAAGATCAAGAGTTTGTGTATGAATGTCGTGTCGGCAAGCTTGTTGGATTTTGATTAAATTGAGCATAGATTGATTGCATGAATTATTTGACCATTGATGATTTCCCCCTAGGTTCTAAATTTAGGAAAGTTGATCCCCATGTGAAAAAATTGAAAACTTTATTGTGATTACTTGATTTATGATAAGTTTAGGGTGAGGGGGTGCACACACTAGGAATCGTATCTCGGTCAAACAATTTGCAAAATGTCCAGGTGAGGATTTGAGCCTCCAACTTTGTTTTTGATTGTGTGAATCACTGTTAAGTTGCACTTTCCCGAATTTGCTTGAATCTCTATATGGTTTGCATGTTTATGTGTTGCATCAAATGATTTAGGCAATTTTCTTTGAATAACTACTTGGCCTAAAAAGGACCATCCCTAATGCATGTTCCCTAGTTAGCCACATTGAGCCTAATTGACCTATTGTTTCTTGATGACCCTATATTACAAGCCAAAATCTGAAAAACCATGTTAACCCAATCTTAGGATTAGGAGAGCATGGAAGCGTAGCAAGAGAATGGTTGTGGGGAACTAAGTTTGGGGTGGCTACAAGGTGATATGTCATTTGGGGTTGAGAAAATGAAAAATAAAGGTTGGAACCCAAGGCGAGAAAAGAAAAAAAAAAGAAAAAAGAAAAATATTTGCCAAAGGAAAAGGGGCAGAACAAAAAGATTAGCAAGGAAAAGGTTGTAGTCACCCGAGGCAAAAAGAAAAATGGAAAAAAAGAATTTGAGTGGAAAATGTGTTTAATGCTCATGCTCTCTTAGTTCCTAGGGACTTAAGCCGAATATCCTTGAATATCCTACCTTGAGCCAGGCCCCATTACAACCTTTAAAAGACCTTCTGATGTTGCATACATGTTTTCGTGGGAACCATTTTTGAGATAAAAATCAAATTCATGGGAAGTGCTCTTGATACGTGAAATTGAGTGAAAAGTTGATAGCCTAGACGAATTTGAGCGAACGAGTGAAATTTTGTATACCCTTGTGAGGAAGGCAGTTGTTTGAAATTGGTGATCTTCCTTTTGTGTGTGACCCTGATCTTCAACTTAGACTAATGATTGCATGAATGATGAAGTTCTCAATTGTTTAAAGTAAATGAATGTGGGGATTACATTGATGTAAGGGGCGGAGATCATTTGAGAAAAACTGTTCAGATTGCGTGAAATTTGTGCGAAATTGATTAGATCCTTTAGGCTTGCCAAGTATTGAGTCCTTTTTGAGTTTTAGCTTGCTTGGGGACAAGCAAGGTTTAAGTTTGGGGTGTTTTGATAAGCCTCTGGCTTATCTAGTTTTATGACTAGATGAACTAGGGTTTATGTGCCAATCAGTCGAGTTCACTCTCGATTTCGCCCAAATTTGCCTTGTTTTGTTCCTAAGTTGGACTTTGACTCGTTTGGTGTCTTTTGTGTAGTTTTTAGGTTATTTTTGAATAGAATTACGCTTTTGTTTGCTTTTGTTGTTTCAGGTCAATAAGTGAAGCTCTGAGAGTCAAGGAAAGTCAAAAACTAGTGGAAATTGCAAGTCTGGAGACACTCGCCTCGCGAGTGGATATTCGCCCCGCTAAAATATTCTCGCCCCGCGAAACATGAAGACCTGGAAGTCAAAGACAATCACGGCCTAGCCGTGATGAAGGTCACAGCCTAGAATTGAAGTCTCGCCCCGCGAGAGGTGTCTCGCCTCGCGAGATCCTGAAGACCCTGGAAGACAGAGACCATCACGGCCTAGCCGTGATGAATATCACGGCTGTGACAGATTAGGGTTTGGAGACTCGCCTCGCCAATCACAATTCGCCACGCGATCATTCAAACTCAGGATGGAGCCAAAACTGCAATTAGCCTCGCGAATAGACGCTCTCCCCGCGAGATCCAAGATTTGAATGCGCGCCAAACTAAAATTCGCGTCGCGAGGATAAGCTCGCCCCGCGAGCGGGCGAGAAACAGAATCCTTATTTAAAGGCTGTTTCAGATCAGAATTGAAGAAGAGGTTTTTCCACTTGTTTAGGGCAGCTTAGTTACGAATCCTTGTTTCTCTTTGGAGCTGCGTCTCCCTTTTTCTTTTTATTTTACGATGGAGATTATGTCCGAGTGTTTGTCTAAGAGCATGAGGAACTAATTCCCTCGTCCGAGGGATCAATGAAGTCGCCCATGGCGGTATAGTGTTCTTGTGATGTATGTTTTTCTCCCCTTCTCTTATGAATGTTTTCCAATTATGATTTGATTGCGTTGATCATATGTTTTGCGTGATTAACTAGTTAACGTGTTTGAGGCCGAACGGCGATTCGCGTTTTAGAACTTGGATTGGAATCACTAATTGAATAATGAGCACGACAGTGGATTTAGGAGATTAGTGCAACCTTATAGGGAACAAGAATTAATCAAATTCGAGATTAGGATTATGAGACCTAGTAAGTAATTAATCCAATCGTCGAATACGTCCTATTGAGCACGACAGTGGATATAGGAGAAATTAGGGGTCCCGGTTGACATTATAATTGAACCTAGGGAGGAATACATCATCACTTGGGTACTATACATGATTGGGTAGGTGGATTTGAGACCTTGGGCATTTTAATTTCTGATTTTTAGTTAATTATTTTATTAGATTTGTTAATTGAATTTTTGATATTAATCTCTCTCTCTCAACCACCTTCTGTAACTTGACCAACGTATCGGATTTCTCGCGGATTAGTTGAATTGGTAGCCCAATCCCTGAGTTCGACCTCGGTAATTACTTACCGTGTTTATTTTATTACTTACGATGACCCAGTACATTTGCCGGCGTCACAACACCTATGCCACCATCTCAGAGCAGATTCGCCACCGAGGTTGGGGGATGTTGGCTAATCTTCCGCACCAGTATGATATCAAACTGGTGCAGGAATTTTTTGCCAACGCTCTCAAACTCGAGGTCACAGGCCCGAGCTGCGTTACAGAGGTTCAGGGGGTCCCCATCACTTTCACCGCTTCAGATATTAACTCCTGCTTGGGGATCCCGATCAGAGAGGAGCCCTGCGACTATGAGCAGCTCCCAGCAGTGCAGGCCCTCGCTCAGGCTATCTTAGACACGTTCTGTGTCCCAGGAGCTGCCTGGGAGGTTGGGACATCGGGGAACCTCCTGCGATTGAGGAGGCAGGACCTCACCCCAGAGGCCAAGGTCTGGTCGGCGTTCTTACACGCCAACCTTCGAGTGAGCTCGCATGAGTCCACGGTCACCGCCGCCAGAGCCCACCTCCTTTACGGCATTATGACAGGTCGCTCGATGAACATAG
Source organism: Sophora flavescens (assembly GCA_030762895.1). Lineage (NCBI taxonomy): Eukaryota > Viridiplantae > Streptophyta > Magnoliopsida > Fabales > Fabaceae > Sophora > Sophora flavescens. The sequence continues at coordinate 20,905,132 of CM061063.1, read as the reverse complement.
GGGGAGTTATCGCCTCAAACATTCAGATGAAGGCGAACTCCCGAGCATTGAAGGAGAGCCTGGGGCACGGTTTGCTGATCACAGAGCTTATCCGCCGAGCGGGGGTACCAGTGAGTAGAGTTATGGAGAAGGTGTCGAGGCAGCCCATCGGCCAGGATTATATCCGGCGGTTCTGCTATACAGCTCAGGGCGCACCTAGGAGGCCACCACCCCTACCCACTCAGAGGCCACGACCATCGGACATGGCTCTGCTCTTGCAGAACCAGCAGGCTATGAGGAGGGATCAGGAGGTGTTGTGCGACTTTTTCAGAGAGATGGCGCTAGCCCAGCAGGAGGGTCGGGTGCCGTATACCCCTCCGAGGAGGAGCCGTCCCCTCGGCTTGGGTGGCGGACTACCACCGGGGACCAGGGTGCTATGCCACGGGGGGTACCCGAGGATCCGGAGGACGAGCAGGCACCGAGAGGACCAGGGGTGACCCGGTGGACGACATCGATTTCAATCATTGATCCGGGCCCCTGCACTTTTTACTGATAGTTCTAGCTAGGATTCGATTTGGTTGTACATTATTTTGCTAGCTAGAAACTATTTTTACTGACTATTTTACAGGCAAAGATGACTGTTTATTTATTCTGATATATTATTGCTTAACGTTCATGTTTGTTTGTGAATGGAACTACATGGAGTGCCCGGAACCTTAAGGGCCAATCATTTGGGCAAGGATGCGGCCGAAACTAGCCCCGCTGTGAAGCGGGGTAGTAGAGAGATGGAAAGAGGAAGGAAAATCAGCTGAGAGCATGGGGTCCGCTCGAGCCCCATTAAGATAAAAATTTTCTTACCCTTCACTTGTTTTTGTTTTTGTTTTTGTTTTTCACTCTTGAATAATTTGAGAAGATCAAGAGTTTTTGTATGAATAGTGTGTCGGCAAGCTTGTTGGATTTTAATTAAATTGAGCATAAACTGATTGCATGAATTATTTGACCATTGATGATTTCCCCCTAGGTTCTGAAATTAGAAAAATTGATCCCCATGTGAAAAATTGAAAACTGAACTTTGAGAATTTTATTGTGATTACTTGATTTATGATAAGTTTGGGGTGAGGGGGTGCACACACTAGGAATTGTATCTCGGTCAAACAATTTGCAAAATGTCCAGGTGAGGATTTGAGCCTCCAGCTTTGTTTTTGATTGTGTGAATCACTGTTAAGTTGCACTTTCCCGAATTTGCTTGAATCTCTATATGGTTTGCATGTTTATGTGTTGCATCAAATGATTTAGGCAATTTTCTTTGAATAACTACTTGGCCTAAAAAGGACCCTCCCTAATGCATGTTCCCTAGTTAGCCACATTGAGCCTAATCGACCTATTGTTTCTTGATGACCCTATATTACAAGCCAAAATCTGAAAAACCATGTTAACCCAATCTTAGGATTAGGAGAGCATGGAAGCGTAGCAAGAGAATGGTTGTGAGGAACTAAGTTTAGGGTGGCTACAAGGTGATGTGTCATATTGGGGGTGAGAAAAAGAAAAATAAAGGTTGATAAAAAAAAAAAAATTTGCCAAAGGAAAATGGGCAGAACAAAAAGATTAGCAAGGAAAAAGCGTAGTCACCCGAGGCAAAAAGAAAAATGGAAAAAGGAATTTGAGTGGAATATGTGTCGAATGCTCATGCTCTCTTAGTTCCTAGGGACTTAAGCCTAGTATCCTTGAATATCCTACCCTGAGCCAGGCCCCATTACGACCTTTAAAAGACCTTCTGATGTTGCATGCATGTTTTCGTGGGGACTATTTTTGAGATGAAAATCAAATTCAGGGTAAGTGCTCTTAAAATGTGAAATTGAGTGAAAAGTTGATAGCCTAGACAAACTTGAGCGAATGAGTGAAATACTAAATGCCCTTGCGAGGAAGGCAATTGTTTGAAATTGGTGATCTTCCTTTGTGTGTATCTTTGATCCTCAACTTAGAGTAATGATGGCATGAATGATAAGTTCTCAATTGTTTAAAGTAAATGAATGTGGAGATTACATTGATGTAAAAAGGGGGAATCATTGAAGAAAAACTGTTTGTTCAGATTGCGTGAAATTTGTGCGAAATTGATTAGATCCTTTAGGCTTGCCAAGTATTGAGTCCTTTTTGAGTTTTAGCTTGCTTGGGGACAAGCAAGGTTTAAGTTTGTGGTGTTTTGATAAGCCTCTGGCTTATCTAGTTTTATGACTAGATGAACTAGGGTTTATGTGCCAATCAGTCGAGTTCACTCTCGTTTTCGCCCAAATTTGCATTGTTTTGTTCCTAAGTTGGACTTTGACTCGTTTTGCGTCTTTTGTGTAGTTTTTAGCTTATTTTGTATAGAATTATGCGTTTGGTTGCTTTTGTTGTTTCAGGTTAGAGGTGAAGCTCCGGGAGTCAAGGAAAGTCAAGAAACAGAGGAAAAAGCACTTCTGGAGATGCTCGCCACGCGAGTGGATGCTCGCCACGCGAGTGGATGCTCGCCTCGCGAGCCTGAACATCAGATAAAGTAGGAACTGTCATCACTCTGGCTCGCCCCGCGAACAGTACTCTCGCCTCGCGAATCATGAAGACCTGGAAGACAGAGACCATCACGGCCTAGCTGTGATGAAGGTCACAGCCTAGAATTGAAGCCTCGCCCCGCGAAAAGAATCTCGCCCCGCGAGAGTTTGAAAACCTGGAAGACAGAGACCATCACGTCCTAGCCGTGATTAAGGCCACGGCTGTGACAGATTGAAGTTGGAAGCCTCGCCCCGCGAATACACTCTCGCCCCGCGAGAATCCAAAATTCAAAGGGCGCCAAAACTAATATTCGCGTCGCGAGAGTAAGCTCGCCCCGCGAGAGGGCGAAAAACAGAATCCTTATTTAAAGGCTGTTTCAGATCAGAATTGGGAGTTGGTTTTTCCACTTGTTTTAGATCAGTAGTTACGAATCCTTGTTTCTGGAGCTGCGTCTCCCTTCTCTTTTCTTTTCTTAGTTTATTATGGAGATTATTGCCGATTGTTCGTTTGTCGTAACGGGCATGAGGAACTAATCCCCTCGTCCGAGGGAACAATGAAGCCACCCATGGCGGTGTAGATTCGATGTGATGTATGTTTTTCTCCCCTTCTCTCAATGAATGTTTTCCAATTCTTATTTGAATGCGTTGATCATATGTTTTGCGTGATTAACTAGTTAAACGTGTTTGAGGCCGAACGGCGATTCGCGTTTTAGAACTTGGATTGGAATCACTAATTGAATAATGAGCACGACAGTGGATTTAGGAGATTAGTGCAACCTTATAGGGAACAAGAATTAATCAAATTCGAGATTAGGATTATGAGACCTAGTAAGTAATTAATCCAATCGTCGAATGCGTCCTATTGAGCACGACAGTGGATATAGGAGAAATTGGGGGTCCCGGTTGACATTATAATTGAACTTAGGGAGGAATTCATCATCACTTGGGTACTATACATGATTGGGTAGGTGGATTTGAGACCTTGGATGCTTTTAATTCCAGATTTCAATACCATATTCTTAATTGATTTGTTAATTAGATTGCGATCCTATTCTCTCTCTCTCAACCACCTTCCTCGCTTGACCAATTTATCGGATTTCCCGCGGATTAGTAGAATTGGTAGCCCAATCCTTGTGTTCGACCTCGGTAAATTCTTACCGTGTTTATTTTATTACTTGCGACAACCCGGTACACTTGCCGGTGACTCACAACATTGCTCCATTCTCTTGATAATATATCTGCAAGAACATTTTTATCTCCCTTAATGTAAGAGATTGAGTAATTGTATTTGACAAGTTTCATTTGCCATCTAATCAATCGTCCTTGTTTGTAAGTGCCTTTATGATTTAAGTTTTTAAAACCTGCAACATAAGTAGAATCGGTTCGGACAATAAAGTCCTTATCCAGTATATAAATCCGATGTTTTTCTGACATACAGATCAATGCCAGTGTTTCCCTTTCATGAGTAGGATAATTAATCTCACTGTCTGAAAAAATTCCAGACATGTATCGACACAGTAATTCATTTTTGTATCCAGGGGGTTTTGCTTTCATGACACCTCCCCAACTGTCATTTGAGGTATCAGTCTCAATAATTATTATATCATCATCCGATGGATGATAAAGCTCAGGAAGATCATGGCACAAGTCTTTCATTTTTATAATAAGTTTATCGTCTTCATCAGTCCATGTCCAGGGGACATCTTTCTTCAGCTTTTGTTGGAGGATTCTTCTCTCCGCTGCAAGATTCCTGATGAAACCTTCATTTGAAATATATGTTAATAGTCCAAGAAATCTTTGTAAATCTTTTTTGTCCTTTAATTTCGTTGGAAAGTTATGAAGTTTTTCTAATACATGTCGCTGCATTATTATTTTTTCCTTTTTCGATTTCTAATCCTAAATAATTAATTCTATTTTGAGCTAAAACAACTTTTTTCTTACTTAAAACTATCCCATGTTCGTAACACTTATTAAGAACTAATTCTATTTTTTCAAAATGATCATCTAATCCTTTATTAGAAAAGATTAGTATATCATCTATATAAATAAGACAAAAATCTTTGAATTCTTTGAGAATTGAATCTATCCTTCGTTGGAAGATTCCTGGTGATTGTTTTAATCCCATTCGGAGTACATTCCATTCATACTGTCATTGAGGACAACTAAATGTTGTTAAAGCTTTTGATTCTTCAGTCAATCTAATTTGATAAAATCCCGATTTACAATCAAAAGTGCTAAACCAATCCATATTTCTAATTCTTTCAATAATTAAGTCTTTTCATGGGAGAAAATAAGCATCTCCTTCCATAGCATCATTAATTTGCTTGTAATTAATTACCATTCTTCTTTTACCTCTTTTGATTTTGTTATGGTTTTCTACATAAAAGACTGGTGCAGAATGTTTACTATTTGATGGTCTAATTAATCTTTTTTTACACATTTCTTCAATGTCTTTTGCAAATTCATCTCTATCTATTTTTGTATAAATCATTGGTTTACATTTTACTTCTTTCGTTGGGTCTTTTAATTTTAATTCAACTAATTCAGTATTTTTGTTAATTTTTGGATCTAAAGGGTTTTCGCTACAAACTTTATCCAGAAGTTCTTCTATATGGGCTGGAATTATTCTATTTGGTTCTAAATTTATTAGTATATAACGAATTTTTGTACAAATTAAACTTAAAATCTCACCACGTTTCAACTGTTGAAACTTTGATGAATAAGTACATGCGGAAAAATGAACAATTGGTATTTTTATGATTTCACGTTTTTGTTTTTGATAAATATATGGTGTTTTGAGGGTAATATATTTCAGATGTTGGCAAAATGGTCCATATAATCGTAAGAAATTATTTCCAATAATTATATTTATTCCAGTTTCTTGTTTATATATCGTAGGTATTATAAATGTTTTTTCTTGTATGACTAAAGTAATTCTTTTAGCTATCCAATATAGAGGATGTATCGATCCATCTGCAATTTGTATTTTTAGTGGTTTTTCCAATCTTTCCCATTTATCAAAAAGGGCTTCTGTTGCAAGGCAAAGACTTGCTCCAGTATCTATATATGCTTCTGTTTCTTTATTACTTTCTTCCACAAGTATTTTTATATAAGTATTATTTAGATTTTCTTTCTTCTGAAGATAATTCATCTTCTGTATATTCATATATACTTATACTTATTTCTGAATCACTGAGTTCTTCTTCTAGGGGTTCAAGTTCATATATCCGGAAGACTTGTTTTATTAATTTTGATTTTTCCTTAAAATCATTTTCTTTTCTTTGAGGACATTCGTTAGCATAATGTCCTTCGACATTACATATCCAACAAACACATTTCTTTTTTTCCTTCGGGCAGTATTTTCTTGGTGTTGATTTCTTTCTCCTAAAATATTTCTTTTTATTATTTTTATAATAATTCTTTTTTCTAGGATAAGTTTTTCGTAAGTTTGATTTCTTGTAATATTTTCTTTTTCTTCTTATTGTTTTATCACAACCATATTTCCCTGGTTTTTCTATCTCTGGGATATCACAACAAATGACAGTACTTCCTCTATTCAATTGTATAATTGTTTCTCTATTCAAACACTGTTCTTTTAATTTTTGGTATAAGAGTTTAATAACTCCTCCTAAAGTATTTGATGTTTCTTCATGTCTTGCTTCCCAAATCCTAGTAATTTTCGAATTTAATGGATATGGTAATTTATCTATAAAGATATATTTATATATTTCTTTTGTTTCTTCATCAATTGATAATAATATTTTTGATATTCGCAGATGAAACTCTCAATCTGTCACATATCACATATTTGCATTCTATTTAAATGCGATTTAGCATTTTCAAGTAGAGTTTTATTTGTTTTCTCTTTATGTTCTATCATATTATATCCTAAGAATTCTCGGTGAATAAGTGTCATTATTAATTTAACATAATCCGTACTATTATCTATCATTCTTCCATAGTTAATCCAATCTTGGTCTTTAATTCCTGTTAAGAATTTTTGTATATTTCCTGATGTTTTAAAGGTTACAAAATTCTTAGTTTCAACAAAGTTTAGTTTACTAAATCTTTCATCAGTCAAGATCATTAATATATATTATTTCATTAGTCCATTTTAATAATACATCTTCCTTATTTCTTATACAATCGAGGTCTAGAATATTTCTTGTATTATTATATCGTGGTTTAAATTCTTCTTGAATTTTTGTCCATTTATTTATTTTTTTTCTTGCGTATCCTTTATTTACATAGTTTCTTCTTCGTATCTATCCCAAGCTCCATTGGGTGTAGGGCTTTTTCTATTATATTCTCCTTTTTCCGTTCTTATATGATTTTCTACAGATTCTGAAGATGAACTATAATTTAAAATTATTTCTTCGTTTTCATCATTTTCTATATTTTTTTATTAATTTTTTCAATTTTGTGTATTTGTATATTTTCTTCTTCAACAATTTTAAGTTGCTCTAGTAGTTGTTGTATTTATTCTAAATCATTTGATTTTCTTAATGTTTCCATATAATCGTCTTTTATCCTCTCCATGAAGATACGGGTGTAGGTATTCTTGATGATTCTTGGTTTAGTTCTTGCTTAATTATTATTTTATTTAAATCTTTTGTTTCCAAAATTTCATCTAATTCCCTTTTTGTTATACATCTATTATTTTCTTCATAATTTAAAAGGTTTTCTAGTTATTCTAGAATAATTTTTATTCTAATAATATCTTCATTTTCATCTATTTCTTTTCCTCTGCTTATATTATATAGTGTTTCTTTAATATCTTTTATTTCATTTTTTCCTTTTTATATTCTATTGCAAGTGTAATTTGCAATTTTATCTGTATTTTCTGCTGCAGAGGCTGGCTACCCCTTCCTCACCTCCGCGATCACCCCTTCCTCACCACCTCCCGCAATTACTTCGTCGTCGTCAGTCACCTCCGGCTGGACGCATACAGAGAGGGGGAACGAACCAGAGAATAGAGTTTGAGAGCATACAAAGAGGGGGAACACCTGAGTTGTACCTGAAATCTCACTTTGTCTTTGTCCCTAGGTAATTTTTTTTTTTAAATTTTGGTCGGGTATATGGTAAGGTACATAATACATATTGACAATTTTGGTTTGATTAACTGTGGAATCCTTTGATTTGAAGAACAGTGATGGTCGTGAATTAGCATGCTATTCATCTAGATTTGTCTTTGGGAATTTTAGAGTGACCATGGTCTGTTTGAAGTGTTATTTTTAACAAAAAGATGTTGGATTCGGGGTGGGGTTTCTGTTTTTCATTAATGATTCGGGTGGCGTTTGGAAGAGCTTATTTAAGCTCCTTTTGACTTATCTGATGACACAAGCTCTTATGCAGTGTGTTTGACAGAACTTATAAAAATAACTTATGTCATCCCATAAGGAGTTTTTGACTTATTTTCATAAGTCACTGGGAAAAGCTTATTGAATTATTATAAGAGCTTATGCACTAAACACCCTCTCCGTATTTTTCACTATTTGAATCCTCTCATGCCATTTCTTCATTTTTCTTTCTTTAAGCACTTATGGCATAAGCTCTGATGCGATAATGTCTTATGTGATAAGCTTTTAATTAAGTTGTTTACCCAAACGCACCCTCACTGTATTTGAATGTTAAATTCATATAAGCCATTTTTTCTACGTTAGGTTTTTCATTACTCGTGGTTGCCTCCTTTGTTGTTCAATGAGGTTGTTGAAATATTGAATAGGCTAGGATATTAGGATGTTCAAGTTGATGATAACTGTAGTTCCTACTCCCATTTGAATAGGTGATGCATTAATTATTTTAGAATGTTATAGATTGTGATTAGTAACTGTTTGGTCCTTCAACATACTCTAAGGGTTCGTTTGGTGGTCAGGATAAAAGAGACAGAATAGGATAAGTTATCATATCCTGTCTGAAACTATTGTTTGGTGAGCCAGCAGGATAGGATAAATCAATCCTGTCTCTTATCCTATCCTGCCCATCTAGTTAAAATTCTATCCTGAGGGGGAGCTAGGTTAGAACTCAACAGGATATGATAAGGTGATTTAAAGTATAATAAAGTATATATATAAAAAATTATACATAAAATAATTAAAGTATAATAAACTATAATATGGTTACCGAAAAAGGTAAAATAAACACATAAAATAATAAAAATATTAATAATTAATTTTAAAAATTATTATTTCTTCTCACAAGGTTAATTTCGTTACTTTATATTATTTTTAAAAACTGAAAAATAAATAAAACTATTCTAATAATTTAACTATATGTAAAGTAAAAACTAAAAAAATGAATATTTAAAATTATAAAAAAATTAATTTAAGTTAAACAATATTTTAAAAATTTTAAATATTATATGTAATTTTATCACAAGGACAATTTTGTCTTTTTATATAATCTTAACAAATGAAAATTATAAAAAAAAAACTAAAATCTAATAAAATATGAAAACATTCAGAACAAAAACAAAAATTTTAAAATTCATACTAAAATTACAATGCTATCCAGTTGGTTATCGGGTGAACACCAAACGCCGGATAGGATAACAGTTTATCCTGCTCATATCCTATCCTGCTCCCTTATCCTATCCGCCCCTATCATATCCTGACCACCAAACGAGCCCTAACATGATGTAGTAGTGACACGTGATGATCCTTGCATGTATCCATTTGTAAGTAGTCTGCTGATTTGAGTTGTTATATGAGTGAACCAAATTGGTAATTATGCAATTGTGTCAAGTTGTATTGGATATTTGATAGGTGACTTCAATGTTTATTATGTGTTCAAAAGCTTCTATATGCAAAACTTCCCATTTAGAATTCATCTACCCAGAACCTATGGAAGAATTTCTTGCCACAAGAAAATGACATGATGAGTTTGAATCCTCTAGGCTATGATACATGTAGTTAAGTTATTGTGGGGTAAAGCCCCTAGAAATGAGCATATTTATTATTAGGCTGGTGACTTGGATACAATGGTTTTAGACCCCTTTTCCCTGCCTTTTTTTTATATGCTTGTGAGATAGTTTAAAGGAATAAGTAAGAAGTTTATGTGCCTAGTGTTAAGGAAAAGATAGGAAAATAGATTGGTAAAAATTTAGAGGGAAAATGTTCGTTCTTATATCAACAAATATACTTATGAGAAAACGGAAGAAAAAGGGAAAGTGATAAGCCTCGCAAGCAGCAGACAGAAGTCATCTTTCTGAAATATTTTAGATGATTCTATGTGAATTGTGTTTCCACCAAAATTTCCTACACATGGAAAATCATATCTTTGTCTAACTATTAAGTAATAGTTACTATTACAACAGTACACCAGTACAACATTATACAATAATCTATGATTATGCAGAAACCAATGTTTTCTCCTTTGACTCAACCAATATGGCCATAATTCTCTAAGCCATGTTATTTTGTTTGTGTTTGATCAATGACCTTCCGTGACATTAGTGTGAGACCAACCTCTTGCCAGAGATAGTGGTTAGATAAAGTCTTTCAAAAGACTTAAACTCCTAACAATTAACAACAAGAGTCTACTATGATTTTGGGTTCATAGTCTACTTTCAATTTGACCAAGCGCTACAACACAAGAAGAACCTTAAGTGTGAAACACATTCCCTGCATATATATGTTAAACTGTCTCCTCTCTATAGAAATAATGGGAATTGCGGACTACCTCACAAGCCTTTATTGCTTTTGAAATTGTGACATGGGTATTTAATATGATTTTCTTAGAGATAGTTTACTATTTTTTGGGTCAGTATTAGTATACTAATAAGCCTATTTGGAACTGATAGTATACTATTTACATCCCAAGTGAGTTCTCAGGCCTTTACCAGCCTATCATTTTATCATTTTCTTGGTGTTTTTCCATAGTTGCATCTTTCTTGCACTGTTCTGCCTAAGTGTTGGCCTCACAATTTTTGTGCTCCTTTTCTGTTTTTAAAATGTGGTTCTTTTGGATCTCGGTGGTTTGATATATAAGGGAAGAAGACCAGGTGAGTTGAAGGCTCCGGGAGGGCAAGTTTCTCTATGCTATGCAAGGTTTACAAAACCGGACCGACCATCGAATCGGTGAAGGCAGCGGTTCGAGGTTCAATTGTCCAACCGAGGTTGAACCGTGGTTGAACCGGTTATAATTAAATAATATTATTTTAATTTTTAATATAATATTTGTAACAATATTAAACAAAAAAACAACATAACAACTAAAATTATTAAGCACAAATTTTTTTATTTTGAAATTAAACTAAATAAATATAAAAATATTTGTTAAAATCATCTTCATAGGGAAAACCAACCCAAAATCTACAACTAGCCCACATATGTTAGAAAACAAAAGAATTGGGTTTTGGCTAGGATGTCCCAAATCCCTTTATACTAATTTTTTATTTTTTTTCTAAGAAACCGGTTCTGATCGGTTCTGGCCGGTTCACTACCGGTTATGACCGGTTTTACCGGTTTTGAACCGGTTTTCCGGTTTTTCACCGGTTCGATGCTAGGCCGGTTTTCCCTGTGAACCGGACCGGCCAAGGTCCCGGTTCCCGGTCGGACCGGCCGGTCCGGTTTTCAAAACCTTGATGCTATGTGAAAGGTGATTAGGGTATGGATAATGATGGTCAAACGAAGCAGGTATTTATCACTTTAGCATCTACAGTTGCTTTAAGTCAGCTATACCCTATTGCATTTTGTGTTGTAACAATAGAGCTGAAGGATGAGTTCTCTATTCCTATTATGTTAAATAATTATTTAGGCAAACAAAACACTTTTTTAAACTTTTTCTTTATGTTGGTTTGGAGATAAGTTCTTTGAATCGGTTTCTTTTCAAAAGGTTTTTGTTATGATGTTCGAATATAACCTCTATGATGAACTATATGTTCATTTTTTTGGTAACTACATGTTATTATGGGCACAACGGGTTACAAGGTGATTTTTTCTAGCACACATGTTTGATAAAAGTCCTAGGTGTTAGCAGACCACATGATTTGATGGAAGTTCTTGGTGGTTTGAACCCCCTCTAGGTACTTTGTATGCATAATTCAAATAATTATCAATTTATCATAAAGCATTTGTTTATGACTTTGCTCTTGGAATTTACTCGTGATCTTTATTTCAGCATAAGGTGGACACAACGATACCGTTTGATAGTTAGGGATTTCTTCCAAAACGTAGCCAAGAATATAAATGAATTCTATGCTAGGGTTTTCAGTTTTCCTGCACTTTTTACAGGGCCTATGACAAGGCAGCAATATAATGCAACGGTAAAGAGGCCATCACCAATTTTTGATCCAAGCATCCATGATAATGAACTCCATTCTGGTAAGTAATGGACTATAAGGATGACCTTGATAGCATGGAAGCTTTTGTTCATCAAATTTGTTACCGCTTTAGAGCACTAAAGGAGAATCCCATTAGAGCACTAAACGAGAATCCCACTATGATGGTTCAAGTACCACTTCCGATATGTACAACAAAAAAAAAACTATTGATGTATAAAAAAACTTTATTGATGCTGCAATCTCATATTATTATTTACCATTACAAAAATTGCATAAAAAATCTTTATTGAACCTGCAATATCATATTTTCATTTACCATCCAGGACATAAAATTGTCAGTATTGAGCGTGTCTTTTAGCACGCTTCCTTTTACACTTTCTCACCATTTGTGGCCAATGCAGTACATTGTATGTATGGATGCTCATAGCCATTGAGAAATTAGGATTATGAAAGCTTAATATTCGAAAAATTCTTGCACTAACTTTACATGGAATCCATTAAGGTTTTGAATCTTGCTATGTTGGGTGATGTTACAGGCATACAGCCAAGGGTAGGGTGGAGGGCAATCTACTATCAACCATCAAGGCAAAGGCTTACTGATCTAGGTATGTACAGCCCACATATTGTTGAAATAAAAGGCACCTCAAGAGGGGGTGAATTGAGGTTTTGCAAAACTCTTAGAAGATTTTAATTTCTTACAAAAACTTTTTGCCTCTTTTTTAATGATGCACCCAATTGATCAAATAAAAGAGAGAATATTAAGAAACAAGAACAATATGGAATCTTACAAGAATATGACCACAATTCTAGAATTTAACACAACATGAACAATGTGCAATATATCATCAATATCATAAAGTATATAACCAATTTCAAGGTTACTAGCAAAAATTCAAGAGATAAAGGAAAGAGGAATCACACCAAAGATTTATACTGGTTCGAACACAACCTGAGTATTCTACATCTAGTCCTCAAGCATACACTTAAGTATCACCACTATACTTCAAAAATTACACAGTTTTTTACAAGTATACAATCATAGAGGATTCCCCACCTTTATCCTAACTTGAGATTCCCCACTCAAGAAACTATTCACCTAAGGATACCCCACCTTAGATACAAATTGGGATACCCCACCCAATTCTAAAAACAACAATTACAAATCAATTAATGCTATCAAAACTATTACACTTTAAAGATGCATCACTTCTACAAAGCATTCATGATAAAAAATTAGAAAGTATAAGAAGAAGGCTCAAGTGATCAAGATGACAGCATAACAGTACAGCAATTATCAAAATTTTTGTTTTTGACCATTTCTGAAAATTTCCTTTGAATAGAGAATGAAATGGAAAGTTCTGTTTTTGTTACACTAAAACACAACTTGAGTGTTCTACATCCAGTCCTCGAACATACACTTGAGTATCGCCACTATACTTCAAAAATTACACAATTTTTTACAAGTATACAATCATAAAGGATTCCCCACCTTTATCCTAACTTGAGATTCCCCACTCAAGAAACTATTTACCTAAGGATACCACACCTTAGACACAAATTGGGATACCCCACCCAATTCAAAAAACAGCAATTACAAATCAATTAATGCTATCAAAACTATTACACTTTAAAGACGCATCACTTCTAAAAAGCATTCATGATAAAAGATTAGAAAGTATAAGAAGGCTCAAGTGATCAAAATGACAGCATAACAGTACAGCAATTATCAAAATTTTTGTTTTTGACCATTTCTGAAAATTTCCTTTATATAGAGAATGAAATGGAAAGTTCTGTTTTTCTGTTACACTAAAAGTAATCGATTACTTTTCTGTAACAACCCAAAAGTAGTCGATTGCTTTCAAAAGTAGTTGATTACTTTTTGCCAGGAAAGCAAGATTGCAAAGAAACACGTGGTAATCGATTACTTTTCTGTAACAACCCAAAAGCAGACGATTACTTTTTGCCAGAAAAGCAAGATTGCAAAGAAAGCACGTGGTAATCGATTACTTCCAAAGTACTTTACTAAAAAAATCATGTTTTTCCTTCAAAACTCTTTGCAAAACATATTCCATTCAATTTTAAACATTCTCTATATTTTTTTAAGTCATTTAGATGTTTTAAAACCTTTTTAAAATATTTTTCTTGAGCCAACTAATAAAACATCTAATTTTTAGATCATGCATCAAAATCCTAAAATTATTACAAGTCTTCATAACTTGGAAATGTGTCTTTGGTGCTCATCATTAAAACTCCTTGTTGAGTAGCTTTTGAAGCGCGTTTGGAAGATCAACATCTACAATCTCCCCCTTTTTTATGATGACAAAACATTCATTTAAAAGCGCATTTCCTTCATCATTTTGGTAGAACAAGACATGTATGGATTTTGATGTAAAATTTGTGAATGATCAAGATTGGTTTGATTTGAGGAAAGTTCTCCCCCTCAATATGTTTCTCCCCCTTAATATATGAATTTCATGCATAAACAAAACAACTAACCTTTCTCCCCCTTTGGCATTTTCAAAAAGCCACAAAAATATAAAATGCATATAAGGGAAAGATGTCATCCATATAATATAACGAACATACACATATAGGACCAAATGGTAAAGCATGATAAAACATGATAATAAGCATAGGTCCATAAAACATGCATAAGTCTAGAATAAAGTCCAAATACAATCTAAAACACAGTCCAAAATAAAATAGCTACATAACCAGGAAACTAGTACAACCAACTAAGTCAAAAATCTGCAGTGCCATCATCATCAGAATCAACAAGAGCAGAGTCAACACGTGCATCAAGTCCATCAACCCGAGTGTTAAGAAAATTCATCTCACGAGATACACTATCAAAGCGAAGCTCTAAACTCTGAAATCCCTGGGTCATGTCAACTCTCATATTATCAACTTTTTGATTTAAGGAACTAAAATGTTGGTCGACTCGCAAATTCAGAGAATTAAACTGCTGAATAAGAAACTGCTGAAAAGGATCAGAAAATGAAGTAGCAGCAGCAGATCCAGTAGAAGCATCCTGATGAGCAGAGGTGGAACGGTAGACAGCATCCGCAACATCAAGTTCAGCATTAAGATCATCAGGTTCTTCATTAGTTCTCATAATAGGACAGCCCTCATAACACCATATCCCATTTATTTTCTTAATTTTCATAGAAGCAAGATGAGAAGGATCAAACTCAATGATAACTGGGTGACGCATAGATAGTGTCAACTCCAAAAAAATCCAGAAATGCACTGATGAGAACAACATAAGGGATATCACCTTTTGGTTTAGACTTGCATTTCAGCAGGCGCTCACTAAACAACCAGGGCCAATTCAACTTATTGCTTCTAAGACAGAACATTAGAAGGATATCCTCCTCCAATAAAATAGCATAGTTACCCTTTCTAGGGTAAATATTTTTCACAATGGCAAAGTGGAGGAGGCGCCCCTCATAAGTCAGCAAACCAATAGGGGGTTTACGAGGAACATGAGCCATGGGCTCTTTCAGATATGGTGCTAAAGCTGCATGCCTATCATAGAAGGCTAAAGAGTCGGGGTTCTTAGGTTTTACCTGAACCCCTTGATATTGAAGACCAGCAACTTGCAGCCATGCCTCTAGGGTGATTTCAATACGCTGATGAACAACTGTGGAAACCAGAGAACCATTTTTTCCCCTCTCTAAGCTAAACAGGAATGCCTTAACCAAATCAGGAGAGTAGTTGTTCTTCAGAGAAACAAAAGTAATGAGTTCTTGTTCCTCAACCAGTTTTTGAAACTGAAAACCCTCATCAGAGAAATATTGGCAATTCATCCAGTGAGGAGGAATACAGTGATGAGGACCGTAGGAGTGAAAGAAACTCTGAAAATTTGCATCAGATTCAAACCAGTGGGAGATATCGATTTTCTCACGAATGGTGTCTGCATCTTCTTCTGAGATATGTGAATATAGAGGCTCTTCAACTCGTATGGGATCCTGAGGTGACTGACCAGGGCCTGTTTGAGGTTGCTTCCGACGATTTGAGGTCATTCCAGCTGTTGCCAAGCGTGCGCTGCTGCGTTGACGAGGAGTGGAGGTCGGGGAAGGTGTGGCTGAGTCAGTTCCTCGAGTTCTTGGGCGTTTGAAAGCCATGGGAGTAGAAGGAAGGAGATGTGACTTCGGTTTCAGAAGAGGACACGCGATTTGCAGAGGAAGACCCGAACTAGGTGAAGCGAACCAGATAACTTGCGAGTCGTGATGGATCCGAGAAGAAGATGGGTTGCGATTTCGGGAGGAAGATGGGTCACGGATTTCAACAGAGCAATCGCAAGGAAGGAGGTTGTTTTGAAGCTCAAATTGTGTTCTATTGATGAATGTAAGAGATAGATGATGTTAATGAAGTGAAAAGGAGCTTCAATTTCACTTGGTCATGGTGGAGAAATGAGAACCGAACCAGAGGAAAGATGAAGAAAAACGCGAAATGAGGTAGAAGAAGGGTTTTAAAAATTTCAGATCTGAAAAGTAATCGATTACTTTTAGAAGTAATCGATTACTTCCTTAAAGAACACGTGTTGATCAGAAAGTAATCGGTTACTTTTAAAGTATTCGATTACTTCTTAAAAAAATATTATAATTTTTTTTTTATAAAAATTCTGAATTTTTTGAATTTTTTTGAAAAGTAATCGATTGCTTAAAAAGCAGTCGATTACTTTTGTTCCAGAAAAAAAAATTGAAATTTTTGAAATTTTGAAAGCCACGTGAATATCCAGAACATCAAATATATGCATATATACACACAATAAAGGGATATAGAATTATTTGAGACTAGGATCATCAATTATTCCAAGTTCTCTACGGATATAAAAGAAATTTTCCCTAGCTAAAGGTTTAGTAAAAATATCTGCTAGTTGTCTATTAGTCTATACAAATTCCATTACACAATCCTTTTTTTGTATGTTATCTCTAATGAAGTGGTACCGAATTTCTATGTGTTTGGTTCTAGAATGTTGGATAGGATTTTTAGAAATATTTATTGCACTTGTATTATCACATTTAATGGGTATGTTTGTTAGTTTAATACCATAGTCTAAAAGTTGTTGTTGCATCCAAAGAATTTGAGCGCAACAACTACCGGCGGCTATATACTCGGCCTTGGCAGTTGATAAGGCTACACTAACTTGTTTTTTGCTAAACCAAGAAACAAGTGAGTGACCAAAAATGTGACAAGTGTCACTTGTGCTTTTCCTATCTAATTTACATCCGGAAAAATCAGCATCGAAATATCCAATTAAAGTACAACTAGAACCTTTAGAATACCATAACCCCACATTAATTGATCCAGTTAAATCTTTTAAAATTCTTTTAACTGTTGTTAAATGTGATTCCTTGGGGTTTGCTTGGTAACGAGCACACATACATACACTATAACATAATATCGGGTCTACTTGCGGTCAAATATAAAAGAGATCCGATCATACCTCGATATTTGGTTATTTCTACGGCCTTACCACCTTCATCTTTATCTAGATAGCATGATGTTCCCATTGGTGTTGTGGCATGATTTGCACTTTCCATTCCAAAGCGTTTAAGCAACTCCTTGCAATATTTTGCTTGATTGATGAATATCCCACTAGGAGTTTGCTTTATTTGCAATCCAAGGAAGAAGGTTAATTCCCCCATCATTGACATTTCGAATTCGCTTTGCATTAATTTGGAAAATTCTCTACACAAGCTACCGTTAGTGGCACCAAAAATAATACCATCAACGTATATTTGTACAATCAAGATATCTTTGTTTTTCTTTTTAATGAAGAGTGTTGTGTCAACATTCCCTCTATTAAAACCCTTTTCAAGTAAAAATTTACTAAGTCTCTCATACCAAGCTCTTGGAGCTTGTTTTAAACCATAGAGAGTCTTTTTGAGTTTATAAACATGATTTGGGTTTTCAAAATTTTCAAAACCGGGGGATTGAGCAACATACACCTCTTCATTAATCAAGCCATTTAAAAAAACGCTTTTAACATCCATTTGAAATAATTGGAAGTCCATGAAACATGCAAATGAAAGTAAAAGACGTATAGCTTCCAACCTAGCAACCTGGGCATAGGTTTCGTCATAGTCAATTCCTTCTTCTTGATTATAGCCTTTAGCCACTAACCTAGCTTTGTTTCTAACTATTATGCCATTTTCATCAAGTTTATTGCGAAAGACCCATTTAGTTCCTATTATTTGTTTATCATTGGGTCTAGGGACTAATTCCCAAACTTGATTTCCAGTGAATTGGTTTAATTCTTCATTCATAGCTATTAGCCAATGCTCATCTAGAATGGCATCATCTATGGATTTGGGCTCAAATTGAGAAACGAAAGACATACAATTACACAACTCCATTAGAGAAGACCTTGTAGTAACTCCCTTTGATATATCTCCAATTATATTATTAATTGGATGGTTTTTGGCAAATTTCCATTCTTTGGGAAGTCCTTGATTTGTTTCTCCAGTTCTTGATTCTTGGTTTGTTACTTCATCATCATCCGATTGTTGCACTCCATAAGAATTATGAGGAATATCTACAAAATCATCAATAATATCTTTCCCATCCTTTTGGGGGTTAGTCTCATCAAAGGTAACATGAATAGACTCTTCAACAATCATAGTTCTTTTATTAAAGACTCTAAATGATTTACTTGATAATGCATAGCCTAAGAAAATTCCTTCATCTGCCTTGGCATCAAACTTGCCAAGATTGTCTCTACCATTATTCAAAATAAAGCATTTGCATCCAAAAACATATAAGTGAGCTATGTTGGGTTTTCTTCTTTTATATAACTCATAGGGAGTTTTTTTAATTATTTTTCCAATTAGAACCCAATTAGTTACATAGCAAGCGGTGTTAACCGCATCGGCCCAAAAATACTTTGGTAAATTTGATTCATTTAACATAGTTCTTGCTAATTCTTCTAGTGACCTATTTTTCCTCTCAACAACACCATTTTGTTGAAGGGTTATAGGGGCCGAAAAATTATGAGTAATACCATGCTTATTACAAAATTTTTCAAAAATATGATTTTCAAACTCACCTCCATGGTGACTTCTAATACATGCAATTTTTAGATCCTTTTCATTTTGAATTTGTTTAGCTAATTTTCTAAAGGCATGAAAAACATTGTTTTTATGTGCAAGAAAAAGAGTCCATGTAAACCTTGAAAAATCATTAACAATCACAAGTGCATAATAATTTCCACCTAAACTCATTGTTCTAGACGGTCCAATTAAATCCATATGCAATAGTTGTAGTGGTCTATTAGTAGAGACTATATTCTTTGATTTAAAGCTAGTTTTAACTTGCTTACCCTTTTGGCAAGCATCACATAAGCCTTCCTTTTTTGAAACTTGATTTTAGGGAGACCTATAACTAAGTCTTTAGAAATTAGTTTGTTAAGATGTTCCATGTGAATGTGTGCTACCCTTCTATGCCATAACCAAGCCTCATCATTTTTACTCAACAAGCATTGAATATTATTATTGATGTCACCTAGGTCTAGCATATAAACGTTGTTAATTTTTCCAACAAATTTAATTTCATTATCATGCAAACATTCAATCATGCAACATTTACTATCAAACACAACCTTATAACCCTTATCACAAAGTTGGCTTATACTAAGTAAATTATGCTTTAAACCATCTACTAAAAGAACATTTTCAATAGTAGTAGACTCGTTTCCTATTTTACCAATACCAAGAATTTTACCTCTATTGTTGTCACCATAGGTTACGTGACCACTTTACTTTAGGGAGAGATGAATGAACTTTGAGATGTCTCCCGTCATATGCTTGGAGTACCCACTATCAAGATACCATTCTTTTCCTTGGGTCTTCAAGCAATCCTACAAAACAAGTTTAGTTCTTAGGTACCCAATCTTGTTTGGGTCCTTGAATATTAGTCTTGGGAACCTTATTTTTAGGAACCCACATCATCTTGGATTTCACAATACCAATTCTTTTAATATAGCATCTAGGAGAAATATGACAATGTTTACAACAATAATGACATATTACTTTATTTCTTGCATTTTCACTAGATGGAACAAAAATTGTTGATTGTATTTCTTTCTTAGCATAGGAATTCTAGCCTAGACCGGTTTTTACTAAAGGTGATTGTTGATTACCAAGCAAGGTATTTAAATTTCTTTTTCCATTAGTAAACCTAGCAAGAGTGTTTCTTAGGTCCTTGTTCTCCTTTTCAAGACGCATACATTGATCACACTTTGAGGAACTAGGTTTGTTATTTCTAAAACTATCATGCATCAAGGTCATAGAATTAATTTCTAATTTCAAGTCATTTATCTCCTTGGCTAATTTTATTTTATCATTTTCATGCATAGAGATTATTGACTTTTGTTTGGTTACATTTCTAGCAAGTTCTATAGATTCCTCATGTAATTCTTCAAAGGCTAATTGCAATTCATCATAATTGAAAGATAATGCATATTCATCATCACTTACCTCTTGGTCATCCTTTTGACTTGCCATCAAGCAAAGATTTGAAACTTCTTCATCCGTGCTATCACCACTTGATGAGCTAATGTTGTTGTCCTCCCATGCAATGTATGCCCTTCTCCCTTTCTTTTCGTTCTTAGGCCTCTTGTCACCTTTATCTTTCTTTTGGAGAGTAGGACATTCGAATTTGATGTGCCCGAGATTTCCACATTCATAGCATAGAGGTGTTGATGATGGTGCATCTTTCTTGGTAGGTTTCTTGGAATTGTTGTACCTTTTCCAATTTCCTTTGTTTTTGAGGAACTTGCCAAATCTCCTTACTAGTAGGTTGATTTCCTCATTCTCTTGGTCTTCATCATTGGTGTCAATGTTTTCTTTGTCACTTTCATCTCTCTTGGAGGAAGAAGCCATTAGTGATATTCCTTTGCCCTTTTTATCCACTTCTTCATTCTCCTTGAGCCTTGTTAGCTCCAACTCATGCTCCTTGAGCTTTCCAAACAAAGTTGCTAGAGACATTGTTGTTAGATCCCTAGACTCCATGATAGCCATTACCTTTGGTTGCCATTCTCTACTAAGACACCTAAGTACCTTAGTCACAAGATCTTCATTAGCGAAAGTTTTCTCAAAAGAAAGCAATTGATTAACAATAAGTTGAAAAACGATTTTGCACATCATTAATGGATTCATCATGTTTCATTCTAAATAACTCATATTGATGCATCAAGGTGTTAATTTTTTATCTTTTCACCTCACTTGTTCCTTCATGGGTCACTTGTAAAGTGTCCCAAATTTCTTTTGCACTCTTACAATTAGAAATGCGAAAGAATTCATCAATTGACAAAGCGGTGGTGAGGCTATTCTTAGCTTCAAGGTCAAGTTGAACTTTTTGCTTTTCATCTTTAGTCCATAGACTTTTGGGTTTGTTTCTCTCTTCATCTCCAACACCATGTTTGGGGACGAAGGGACCATTTTCAATAATTTCCCATAAGTCTATGTCTATTTCTTCAATAAAAAATTTCATCCCAGCCTTCCAATAAGGATATCCTTCCCCATCAAATATTGGAGGAGAGGTGGTAGAAATGTGTTTATGTTTCCTACTTGAGTCAAGTGTCATTTTCGAAAAAAATTCTTGAGAGCGATTAAGCCTTATTCAAGACCCTAGCTCGAGATACCAATTGTTGAAATAAAAGGCACCTCAAGGGGGGGGGGTTGAATTGAGGTTTTGCAAAACTCTTAGAAAATCTTAATTTCTTACAAAAACTTTTTACCCCTCTTTTAATGATGCACCAAATAGATCAAATAAAAGAGCGAATATTAAGAAACAAGAACAATATGGAATCTTGCAAGAATATGGCCACAATTCAAGAATTTAACACAAAATGAACAATGTGCAATATATCATCAATATCATAAAGTATATAACCAATTTCAAGGTTACTAGCAAAAATTCAAGAGATAAAGGAAAGAGGAATCACACCAAAGATTTATACTGGTTCGAACACAACCTGAGTGTTCTACATCCAGTCCTCAAGTATACACTTGAGTATCACCACTATACTTCAAAAATTACACAATTTTTTACAAGTATACAATCGTAAAGGATTCCCCATCTTTATCCTAACTTGAGATTCCCCACTCAAGAAACTATTCACCTAAGGATACCCCACCTTAGATACAAATTGGGATACCCCACCCAATTCTAAAAACAGCAATTACAAATCAATTAATGCTATCAAAACTATTACATTTTAAAGATGCATCACTTCTAAAAAGCATTCATGATAAAAAATTAGAAAGTATAAGAAGAAAACTCAAGTGATCAAAATGACAGCATAACAGTACAACAATTATCAAAATTTTCATTTTTGAGCATTTCTGAAAATTTCCTATATATAGAGAATGAAATGGAAAGTTTTGTTTTTCCGTTACACTAAAAGTAATCGATTACTTTTCTGTAACAACCCAAAAGCAGTCGATTACTTTCAAAAGTAATCGATTACTTTTTGCCAGAAAAGCAATATTGCAAAGAAACATGTGGTACTCGATTACTTTTTTGTAACAATCCAAAAGTAGACGATTATTTTTTACCAGAAAAGCAAGATTGCAAAGAAAGCAAGTGGTAATCGATTACTTCCAAAAGTAATTGATTACTTTACTAAAATTTCACGTTTTTCCTTCAAAATTCTTTGCAAAACATATTCCATTTAATTTTAAACATTCTTCATTTTTTTAAGTCATTTTGATGTTTTAAAACCTTTTTAAAATATTTTTCTTGAGCCAACTACTAAAACATCTAATTTTTAGATCATGCATCAAAATCCTAAAATTATTATAAGTCTTTATAAATTGGAAATGTGTATTTGGTGCTCATCATCAAAACTGTTTGTTGAGTAGCTTTGGAAGCGCGTTTGAAAAATCAACGTCTACACATATACCTCCTACTTTCATGCTCAGATTACCTTCGTCAAGTCCTTTTATCACCTGTTATACTCATAGGGTTGAATATCCGTTAAATCTTCAAAAAGAAATATTAAATACTAGAAATTATCCAATCACACACAATTCAACAAAATAGGTTCTGTGGTTGAATAGTTTGTGGTGGTTTGCTGAATATATGTAGTAATTTCCTTTTCTCTCTTCTGAATACATGTAGTAACAATGGGTTCCTCTATCTATACATTGGTCCATGTTTATTTCTACATTGGTCCAATGTCTCAGGTTTTGGATCCGATATGTTTGATACAACATACCCCAAGGAGGAAAAGAAGATGATTTTTTTCTTCAATAGATTCTACTTTATCAGTATTGGGTCCCCGTTTGCCGTGGTAGTGCTGGTGTATGTGCAATAGAATATAGGAAGAGGTGGGGATTTGGAATTTCAGCAGGGACAATGTTGGTTATTGTTGTTGCAATGCTTTGTGGTACGCCATTCTATCGATTCAAAAGATCTTGAGGGAGCCATTTAAGAGTTATATGGAGGGTTTTAATTTTGGGTTGGATGAAGAGCTGTCTTCCTATTCCTTCACAACGAAGCATTCTCAATGGTTACCTTGAAGCCAAGGCCCCAAATACAGAGGGGTTCTGGTAAATATCTTCAACTTAAAGCAATGTCTGACTAGGATTAATTTTAGCATGGTTATATTCTTCTCCAATTATTGTTATAGAACACTAATTAAAAGTTCTGATATTTTTCATGGTACTGATAGTGATTACTGTCACGGGATGATTAATTTTTTTCGGTATTAAAACTTTTTTATTTTCTTTTTATGTTGTCTTTCTAGAAATGTACAAACTTTAAGTAGTCTATCAAAATGTTGGCCTTCATTCATCCCAATGGAATTGCTATATCAGTTGAGGTTATCCACTCTTAGAATTGAAGTTTGTTTTTTAACTTGTTTATGGTATCATCATTTCTCATATATATACTGCTTTCTCTCCGTTTACTTAGCTGTGTATTTTCATATTATCTAGGTTACTCATTATGGGAACTTCGGATCTAGCATCTCAGTAACTAAGAAGCTACCAGTGTTGGTATACTATAGTTCTTTTTGTTTAGTTAGAGAGTTTAGATTTTTTTTTTCTTTTGCACTTTATAGTACGGTTTTCAGTACTCTGTTTCGTTCTTTTGATTATATCCATTTTAAATGTAAAATTTACCCTATCGAATTTTGATGCTTTTGTTCCCCTCTTATTGCCATGTCCTTTTTTCTCACCAAGATGTAAATTGTGTCTATTTGTTTCCTTTTGGTCTCACTTGAGGATGTAAATCTCTTCTTCGTTTCCTTACTATTTTTTCAAACCTTCTGGATTCTTAAAATCTTATTGTCTCACATAATTTACCGAGCTCTTGCTTCCCTCATCATGAACCATGACCAGATTGTTGAAATTGTTCCTTTAAGTGTGGGACTAATGGAGAAAATGATGCTTGTGCTGGAAATAATGCAACTCTTTCGAAGAGGAGAATTGATGGTTTCTTATTCTTACACTAAGGTTAAGTCATAATATGGTGTATTTTCTTGATCATGGGATATTGTTTGATTAAGGGTGCCAAGTTCATGTTGGGTTCTTACTCTTATACTACGGTAAAGTCATTATGTGGTGCATTCGCTTGATCATGGGATTGTTTGATTCTAGGTGCAATGTTATTGTTGGGTTTGGGTATCGATGCTGTGCAACTTGGAACCAGAGGTTTATGTTTTTCCTTATGTCGTGTACCTTGCCCCCGGTCCATTTGAAGGAACTTGACCATAGACAGTCAGACCTTGACCATGGAAATGGTTCTTCTTGATGCTTCACTAAGTTCGTGAATTTCAATTTCTTAATTTTTCAGAGGTTGAATTTTTTTTTTTAAGGGTTCATGATTTAGAAAGCTAGACTTTTCTGTTTAAACAGTAACTGTCGTCATTCTATTTATTGCATTCATTTGTTTATTTGACCATTTCTTTATTAGAAAATTGCATGGATTTGCATCTTCATTCTAATGTGACTCTAAATTTTGAAACTGAGTGTGTTCTGTTTACATTGAGGATTTTAAAAGTTAAAATAACATCGTTTTTAGTTTGCTCCATTTCAAGGACCCTGACTATAGACAGTTAGACACTCAATTGAGAATTGGAAACGTCTTTGGAATTTTCAATTTTTGATACTCATGTTTTGTTGTTTTGGAGGTTTGATTTTTGTTTTGCTGGATTTTGTACCTGATTTGATAAATTCCACCATTGTTCTGACTTCTAATAGTTGTTGATTAAGTTATTAGGTTGTAGGACCTTATGGACCTCCTCCTATACCCCTGCAAGGTGCATTCTTTTCATTGTATACTAGACTATTATTCCATATATTGTGAAACAAATTAGGTTTTTATTGCCTCTTTCTTTTAATTTTTCTTAGATTTGAAATTTCTCTTAGATTATAATTGGTCGCTCATCTGGAATTAAATCCAGCTTGACTGCCTTTTGAGTCTCAGCTCAGAAGTTCGAGATTTGGATTCTGGGATTAAAAAGGTTGTTGAGTGTTATCTTTGGTCTTATTAGTTTGGTGGTTGTGGTTGTATTATTATTATTATTATTTAAATGTTTGACTTTATGTTCATGTAGGTTTTGATGTGGCAATTTTGTCAAAGTGAAATTAGTCTTGATTCTCGGCCTGACTTTATTGCTGTTAAGATGACTGCTGCTAAGAGAATTTTTTACGAGGGTATCTGACTTGTAAGTGGTGATTTATCTAGCACCAAGTCGAAGCAAGTGAAGACTGAGGAGTGATTCTACAAAGTTGAAGATAATTTTTTTTCTGATTATGTATTTTAGGTTTTTAGGTGGGAAGTTGTTAATATATGGTTCCCCTATTCCCCTCTAATGTCTCTATTGGATTGTGTTATGGGTAGTTTTGAATGTGAGATTTTGAAAACCAATGCTATTATGGATGGGAAGCTCTAATCTAGAATGTTGGTTGTTAGGAATTTTGACTTTTGCACAATCCTCAATGTGAGGATCTATTACCTAAGATTCAACAAGGGGAGTTTGTAATCCCATGTTGGTATGAAAGAATGATTTTAAAAGTGAAATGGTTTTTTTATTCTATTTTAAAATAATAAATAGGGTTAAATATGATTTTGGTCCCCGTAAAATAGCGTAAATTCGTTTTTAGTCTCATTTTTAGAACATAAGTTTTTGGATCCTAGATTTTCAAAATAGCTCATTTTTGGTCCCTAATGTTAACTTCGTTTCATTTGGTTTTAACCTGTCTAATGAGTTTTACGTCCCTTTTTTCACGTCGCTCACTTCACTAATATCAGATGTTCTTTCACATAGGAATAGGGACATGAAACTTTATTTGATAGATTAGATCGAGATGACGGTAAGGATCAAAAGTGAGTTATTTTGAAAACTAAGGGACCAAAAACGTATGTTTTAAAAACGATGGACTAAAAACAATTTTTCACTATTTTACGGGATCAAAATCATATTTAACCCTATTTATTATTTTAAAATAGAATAAAAACAATCATTTTGCTTTTAAAATCATTCTTTCATACCTAACGTTGATTGTGTTAGTATAACTTTCGTTTTTTTATTCATTGCAATAAGGTCCTATTTTTAAAAAAATATATGAAAGATCATTTTTTATAATCTGTAATAAACAGATCCTTATTGTGTCTCTCCTATAAAATAGAATTTTCTATTTTCACTATCCTACCATGTAAAATAACAATCCTCTTTTTATTAATAATTAACAACAAATGATTTAATGGAAAATTTATCCGTACAGTGTACGGGTATATTACACTAGTTGAATTGATTCTCTTAGCAGATCTGCAACTTTTGAGCTGATTATGGCTGATTGCAGATGCGAAAAATTTGCGCTTTATGTGTATGATTCAGTATTTGAAAGTCATTGCTTGTTTAAAACTTTAAATTTTATGATTTTAATTTTATCTAATTTTATGTTTCCATAATAATTAATAAATGATGGGGACCAGAAGGAAAATTTTCTTTCGGTGAACATTTCACAATTTTTTTTTTAGATTTTAATAATTTTAACTATTATTGCTCACTGCTCAGTGATCCTTTTCAGTGGCTTCTAGGATGAAGCACTTAAACATGTGGTTCATCTGTGAACCAGCAAAATGACTATTCATAGGTAATTTCAGTGGTTTGTGTAAAAGTTTAACTTTTATAAGGGCAAAGTTGTAAAATTTGTTAATTTGCAATGGAGTCCCCCACCCTTTCTACACTGTTCCGTTCGCAGTGTCACATGCCATGGCACCAGCAGCGTGTCCGAACGACGGCCACTCCAGACAGAGCATGTTGAAGTCCCACATCGGTGGGAGCATAATTTGGAGAGCCCCTTAAACTTATATAAGGAGGCTTAAGGGGTGCTAATAATCCATCTCAAAACTAAGAGAGCCAAGAGTGAGCTAGAGAGACAATTGAGAGAAAAAAAAATTATAGTTTCTCTTATGAGGTTCCTCCTAGTGTGTATTCTCCTATTTTCAAATATGATCTTGCCTGTGGTTTTTTTCCTTATTTTTTGAGGATTTCTTCCACGTAAATAATGTGTGATCAGTTCCTCTTTTCTCATCTCTTATTTTAGTTGCGTGATATTATTCCGTTACTCTAATACCTAACAGTGGTATCAAAGACATTGGTTCGTGGTCACTATTCCACTGTAGCAAACTGATATGGTGCTGGGTTCATAAGAAAATTCTTAGTATGCTCTGTGGTTGCAATATCGTCTGATCTTCCACATCAGAAAAGAATTATTCTTGTTGTTGAAAATAAAGTGTGGTAGTGTGAAAGTGCATGTCTAGGAAAGTTCTGGCTAGGAAAGGCTTGGTACTTAAGTGACCCACCTCTCTTTCCCGAGAACTTACCTGGTGTACTATATACGGACTACGGTCATTGTTCCAGTTCACGGTACTGTTCATGGGAGTAATTTGGTGTAAAACCATGGCAGAAAAATTTGAGATTGAGAAGTTCAATGAGAATACTTTCTCCCTGTGGAAATTGAAGATAAGGGCAATTCTGATGAAGGATAATTGCCTAGACGCAATTGACGGTAGACCCTCGGATATCACTGATCAAAAGTGGAAAGAGATGGATGAAAACGCTGTTGCCAATTTGCACCTAGCAATGGTAGATTCAGTATTGTCAAGTATTGCAGAAAAGAAGACCGCAAAGGAGATCTGGGATACTCTTGTTAAATTGTACGAGGTCAAATCTCTTCACACCATAATATTCTTAAAGAAGAGGCTCTACACTTTTCGAATGAGTGAATTCATGTCGGTGACGAATCACATCAACACTCTAAATACGCTATTTGCTCAGCTCACAGTGTCAGATTTCAAAATAGCAGAAAATGAACGTGCAGAACTTCTACTTCAGAGTTTACCAGATTCGTATGATCAACTCATCATCAACATCACAAATAATAATGTTGTTGATTCTCTGCGCTTTGATGATGTTGCCGGTGCAATTCTTGAAGAAGAATCCAGGTGCAAGAATAAAGAAGGAAGGTCAGAAAGTTCAAACCAAGCAGAGGTGTTAATGGTGATGAGAGGCAGATCAACGGAACGTGGCTCCAGTGGGAGTCAAGATCATGGTAGATCAAAATCTCGAAGAAGGAAGAATATCAAATGCTACAATTGTGGCATGAGAGGGCACTTGAAGAAAGAGTGTTGGCATAACAAGAAAAATGGAGAGAAAGCTTCTGAAGTAGCAACATCTCAAGGATGTGTTGCAAGTATCTCAGATGATGGAGAAATCCTATATAGTGAATCAGCAAGCAGTTCTAAAGGCGAAAAACAACTTAATGATGTATGGATAATGGATTCAGGCATGACATGGCACATGACTCCACATCGAGATTGGCTGTCCACTTATGAGCCTGTCTTGGAAGGATCTGTGTTCATGGGAAAAGATCATGCCTTAGAAATTGCTGGACTTGGTACTGTCAGATTAAAGATGCATGATGGTACTGTTCGCAAAATACAAGGGGTATGGCATGTGAAGGGAATGAAGAAGAACTTACTGTCCATTGGGCAATTGGATGACCTCGGGTGTAAGATCAATACCAAGGTGAGATCTTAAAAGTAGTGAAAGGCAATCTTGTGGTAATGAAAGCAGAAGAAGATCACAAGTAATCTATACATACTTTTAGGAGATACGTTGCAAAAGACGGATGCATCGGTTGTAGCAAAGAAGCCAAGAAGAAACAACAATGATGTGGCATCGCAGACTAGGTCATTGATAGTGTGATTTTACATCATGTTTTCTGTACACTTTTGCATGCATTTTTCATATAGATTAGGCATTCTTTATTTGATTTTAGTTATATTTTCCCTTGGAACGGGTGAAGCAGTTTCTTGGTGTTGTTTTGCAGGAATTCAAGTAAAAATGCTCAGAATTAGCCTTGATGGAGCTTGGATGAAATAGAGCCTGAAAAGAGAAGAAATTGAGCCAAGCAAATTTCTGAAGATTCGCCCCGCGAGCCTGTATTCGCCTCGCGACCCTGAAAGATGACTGTTCCAGAAAATGCAAGTCTTTCTGGTTCGCCTCGCGAACCCATGTCTCGCCTCGCTAATCTGGACAACCAGAAGCCATCACGCCCAGGCCCTGATGCTCCTCACGGGCGTATTTGAGAAAAACCTTTTGGTTTCGCGTCGCGAAGAAACTCTCGCCTCGCGAGAGTTCAATTCTCTTAAGGCAGATTTTTAACATTCGCCTTGCGAGACATGTCTCGCCTCGCGAACTCGTGCATAACTGATTGGTATAAGTTGCTGTTTTAGGGCAGAATGAAGGGAGCTTTTGGGAGCTTTTGGTGGAGAGTTGGGGACTTGGAGGCTGCGGCTGGACTAGGGTTCCAACCCTAGTAGGGGATGTTTTCCTTGCTCTGGGAATGGAAGAAGATTGGAGGATTCTTCTATGAGTGTTCTTCATCCTTTCTCTCCTTCTCTTTTGTATTCTCATTTTTCATGAGTAGTTAAAGCCCCTATTGTTGGGGTTAGATGTAGCTTTTCTAA
Source organism: Sophora flavescens (assembly GCA_030762895.1). NCBI lineage: Eukaryota > Viridiplantae > Streptophyta > Magnoliopsida > Fabales > Fabaceae > Sophora > Sophora flavescens. Next base: position 20,875,351 of record CM061063.1, on the reverse strand, counting down.
ACTCTATTGTATATTTGATTTGGTTGTTTTAATGCAAGTCTCTATTTCTTTATGAGTGTGTGATTTTGTGCTTAATGCTTTCCTTGGCTTAGCTACCCATAGGAATGATATGTTGCTTTGATAGACAATTGACAGATTGATGTTAAGGCATGCTCATGAATCATATGCCAAGTAGTTCAAGAATCTAGACATAGGTGTTGACTGCTTGCAATCTTATAAGTCTTGACTTAATGCAAAATCTCATGTTACTCCACCTAAGACATTAGGGTTTAATTTGGGGTTTTAGGCTCATTGCACCTAAGACATTAGGCTTGAGTATTTTAGAAAAGGCTTGATTGTCATTATTGAATTAGAACTTGTGTTAGAAGCCATTTCATTGCAATTAAGGGAGGATTAGTGTAGTCTAACCCTGACAATCTTAACCGCATTTCTTTTGCCTTCCAAGTGTTCGATAAAATTCCCAAAAGACCAAAAATATTTTATTTCCTTATTTTATGATCTTTTCATACCATAGTTTAGTCTAGATAGTTGTTGAGTTTGTGAATTGGTAATTGGCAACCAATCCCTGAGGACGATATCCGGTCTCACCACCGTATTACTTGTTTGCGACGAGGTGCACTTGCCTTTATTCTAAAAATCACACCATCAGTCATATGTTGGAACGTGACTTGAAAGTCCTTGCAGAATGCAATCTCTGTCCGGCTCAAGACGGTGAATTTACCTTTTCTGTGAGCACTGTGTGATGAGTAAGTAGCATATATTGAAGTTTTCTAGAGTAACTACTAAAAGCAAACACATACTGGACTTGATCCAGTATGATGTGTGGGAATCACCGGAAATATCTCTGGGAGGAGCAAGATATTTTGTGTCATTCATTGATGACTATTCCAAAAGATTATGGGTGTACCCAATCAATAAGAAGTCAGATGTGTTTCCAGTATTCAAGGAGTTCAAAGCACAAGTAGTGCTTGAAACTGGGAAAATAATTAAGTACTTGAGGACAGACAATGGAGGAGAATATGTAGATGGCAATTTTCTGGCATTTTGCAAACAAGAGGGTATTGTAAGACAATTCACAATTGCACATACACCTCAACAGAATGGTGTAGTGTAACACCCTTCCGAGTGTCACATGAAACAGAACACTTAACCTTAATAATATAATTCATGCGTAAAAACTTTGATTACTTTAAAACATATATTTACATTCATAACAATAAATACATAACATCAGAGTGCGGAAAGTAGCGAAGGTACATGTAAAATACAACAACTTGGCCTAGTTGACACCTCTCATCAAAATACATTAAAATATAAAAGACTCACGGGCCATATACTAAAGGACTAGTTTAACATTCCCACCTACACTAGTAGTAGGAACGAGGACTCCACTACTACTCAGACCGCCTCCATTGAGTGTTTTCTGCTTCTCCCAAGTATGCTCGCTTCTGTGACGCGTCTCTCTTTACAAAAGAGAAATCTTTGTCGGAGTCTACCCGTCCAAAAATAATAAATACAATAACACAGAGAAATAGGGGATAAGAATCTACACTAGTCATCATAAAATGGGATATAGAAGTAGAATAAAATACAATGACAGCACATAGACAAACATAGCACGCACAACCATCCTTCGAGTCACACGTAACAATCATCCCCAAGCTCTCATGCCAATCAGGCTCACTCATGTTCATACAGCTAAACGTATAAGAAGATGCAATCACCACGATGCATCCTTAACAAGATCAAGTTGTATCATTCACCACCGTGCCACACATCCCTAGCATATCAGGCATTCTCTCACTACCACGACATATCCCCAGTAGATCAGGATACTCGTCACGACACATCCCCAGCATATCGGGATGCTCGTCCATTATCTCGATCCATCCCCAGCATTTCAGGATGATCGTCCACTATCACGACGTATCCCCAGCATTTCAAGATACCCGACACGACACATCCCCAACAGATCAGGATGTTTGTCCATTATCTCGAACAATCCCCAGCATTTCAGGATGATCGTCCACTATCACGACGTATCCCCAACATTTCAGGATACTCGACACGACACATCCCCAGCAAATCAGGATGCTCGTTTACTATCTCGATCCATCCCCAGAATTTTCGGATGATCACCCGCTGTCACGACGTATCCCCAGCATTTCAGGATACTCGTCCTCTATTCTGATCCATTCCCAGCATTTCAGGATGATCGTCCATTCCAATCCATGCGGTGGCGAAATACAGCAAAACACATCGTGAATCTCACCAACTCATCTCAATGCTAACTTACGGCTTAGTACCTCAACATCATATCCTAAGGTTTCATTACTCAGAACAACACACATTAGCTAATTCATCCAATGAAGTACTAACGCACGTAGTATCAATTCCACTCATATCATACATCGCCCAATCAACAGTAATCGTCACCTAATTCTAATCATACAAGCAGCTTAACATACCATCACAGTACATGTCATCAATCTCATGGCATTTCTTACTCATATTAGTTATCATACGAAAATAGTCAGAGCATGTTATCATCTCAAGAATACAATCATATAATATCATAAACATATATACAACAACACTAAGCATGTTAGCATACAACATATCAAGCATTCCAACAACGTCAAACATATTTCAAACATATTATAACAACAAACATAATCATACTAAACATACAACCTCAAATCAACGGTAAATCAACCTACTGTTGCTAAACCCATAATGCTTAAACCCTCAGTAGTACTACTCCACTGTAGCCACCATTGAGATTTAAGTGTTGTTGGTTACACAACCTCTAGTAGGGTTTAGGATCCCCTACGCATATAATTCTAAACTACTCTTGTCTCCCTGACGATAGTGGTTCTTTCCCCCACCTGAAGAACGTACGACCTCGGAAACGCTATGAGATCACTCCTACTCGAATCCTCTTGAATCTGCCTCACACCGAACAAGGTCCCCGAATCTCCGATATCCGACCAAAACATCACATTTTGAAAGACACAAAATAAGAAACTCAAAATCCGCAGTAAACACCACAAGATCTACCACTGTTTTGGCTCTATATCTCACAGTCCAGACATTTGTTTAACAATCTGAACGGTGAGAACAAATAACCACCTGTCCTTGACCTTCTCCAAAAATTTCATCCCGATCCAACGGTGAAGGAGCCAAGGATGAACCTTACAAGATGACTGGTCAGGAGCTACACGGGTTGAGTTTCTCTCCTTCTTCTGAGTTAAATAACTCACACTCTTGGGATTACTCAGAAGTTTCAATCGTTGGATATGAAAAACCACAAGTCTCAAACCTCCTTATCAAATCTGAGAACGATCCAACGGTTAAAGAATATATAGTGTTGATTTCATTGCGACTGCTTCAACCAAGCTTCAAAGTGCTACAACCCCCAACCAAACTTCAAAGTGCCATAACCATGGCTGCCCAAGCTTCCATTTTTCTTCACTCTGACAATTTCTCTCAAGATTCCGTGAAGAATATGGGAAGGTGAAGAAATGGTCATCATGCAAGGACGTGACCTCGAAGATGTTGAAGCCACGAGCACGAATACGTGATCGGTTTGAAATTTCGATGACCAAAACTACTCCAACCTTAAGCTTTTATAAGCCACGAAAATGGCTGCCATAAAAGTGATTTTTCTTCACTTTTTTTCTCTGGTCATGCACTCAAAGGAAGAGAAGAACATGATGGCCTTGCATTACACTTGCTTTATATACATAGATTTAGGATTATTATATTATTACCTTAGGCTTAATGGAAGACAAGTGTCATTACATGGTTAATTTAGATAACACAGTGAGCTAGGTGTCATCTTTTTAGATGCTTTAGGAGTCATACATGCAAGCCTAGTGGAGTGTGAGGTGGCATACATGCAAGGTTAGTGGAGTGTAAGGTGGCATACATGCAAGGCTAGTGAGGTGGCACACATGCAAGGCTAGTGAAGTATGAGGTGGCGCCACCATGACCACCTTCCTCCTGGTCACGACACGTGTCACTACGTGTTGCTCCGTTGGCACAACCGGGTGTTTTCGTCTATATCTTCCTGCATAACCTACAGTTGTAATATTTCTCTTAATTATTTTAGGATACTCCTAAAAGCTTATTGTACTCATACCCGACCTAATTTCAATATTCCAACTCTCAATTAATTAATTAACTGACCAATAAATCGCTCGGTTTATGTTTGTTTGCACTCCAGACCCGTTTCAGCTTCGATTTTCCTCAAACTTGAAACGCAAGCTAACTAACACCTAAAGAACATGATTAAGTCTTTAATTATACTTAATCTCTTCCTTAAACCCTAATCAAGAAATCGGGGTGTTACATATAGCGGAGCGGATGAACAGAACTCTCCTAGATAGAACAAGAGCCATGCTGAGAATAGCAGGAGTGGCCAAATCTTTCTAGGCAGAAGCAGTTAAAACTGCCTGTTACGTGATAAATCGATCGCCGTCAACAACGATTGGTTTGAAGACACCAATGGAGATGTGGAAAGGAAAGCCATCTAATTCTTCTTCTCTACATGTGTTCAGATGTCCTGTGTACGTGATGTACAACTCCCAAGAAAGAACAAAGCTGGATCCAAAATCCAGGAAATACATATTCTTGGGTTATTCTGACAATGTGAAGGGGTATTGTTGATGACGCCGGCAAGTGTACCGGGTCGTCGCAAGTAATAAAAGAAACACGGTAAGTAATTACCGAGGTCGAACTCAGGGATTGGGCTACCAATTCAACTAATCCGCGGGAAATCCGATACGTTGGTCAAGTTACAGAAGGTGGTTGAGAGAGAAGATAGGATTGAATTCAAATTAACAAATCTAATAAACTAATTAACTAAAAATCTGAAATTAAAATGTCCAAGGTCACAAATCCACCTACCCAATATGTATTCCCAAGTGATGATGAATTCCTCCCTAAGTTCAATTACAATGTCAACCGGGACCCCTAAATTCTCCTAAATCCACTGTCGTGCTCATTAGGACGTATTCGAAGATTGGATTAATTACTTGTTCGGTCTCATAACCCTAATCCAGAATTCTGTTAATTCTTGTTCCCTATAAGGTTGCACTAATCTCCTAAATCCATTGTCGTGTTTATTATTCAATTAGTGATTCCAATTCAAGTTCTAAAACGCGAATCGCCGTTCGGCCTCAAACACGTTAACTAGTTAATCACGCAAAACATATGATCAACGCAATCAAAACAGAATTGGAAAACATTAATTAAAAGAAGGAAAGGAAAACATACATCACATCGAATCTACACTGCCATGGGCGGCTTCATTGATCCCTCGGACGAAGGGATTAGTTCCTCATGCTCATAGACAAACACTCGAACATAATCACCATCATAAAATAAGAAAAGAAAAGAGAAGGGAGACGCAACTCCAGAAACAAGGATTCGTAACAACTAATCTAAAACTAGTGGAAAAACCTCCTCCCTTTTCTGATCTGAAACAGCCTTTAAATAAGGATTTTGTTTCTCGCCCGCTCGCGGGGCGAGCTTACTCTCGCGACGCGAATTTTAGTTTTGGCGCGCATTCAAGTTTGGATTTTCGTGAGGCGAGAGTGTGTTCGCGGGGCGAGTCTTCCAACTTCAATCTGTCACAGCCGTGACCTTTATCACGGCTAGGCCGTGAGTGTCTCTGTCTTCCAGTGTCTTCAAACTCTCGCGTGGCGAGATGCTTTCGCGGGGCGAGATTCAATTCTAGGCTGTGACCTTCTTCACGGCTAGGCCGTGATGGTCTCTGACTTCCAGGTCTTCATTATTCGCGTGGCGAGCATCCTGTTCGCGGGGCGAGCCAGAGTGATGACTGTTGCTGCTTTATCTGATGTTCAGGCTCGCGAGGCGAGCTTCAACTCGCGAGGCGAGTATCTCCGGAAGTGCTTTTTCCACTGCTTCTTGACTTTCCTTGACTCCCGGAGCTTCACTTATTGACCTGAAAACACCAAAAGCAACCAAAAGCATAATTCTATCCAAAATAAGCTAAAAACTACACAAAAGACGCAAAACGAGTCAAAGTCCAACTTAGGAACAAAACAAGGCAAATTTGGGCGAAAACGAGAGTGAACTCGAATAATTTGCACAAAAACCACAGTCCATCTAGTTATAAAACTAGATAAGCCGAATGCTTATCAAAACACCCCAAACTTAAACCTTTCTTGTCCCCAAGCAAGCTAAAACTCAAAAAGGACTCAAGACTTGGCAAGCCTAAAGGAATCAATCGATTTCGCACAAATTTCATGCAATCAAAACAGTTTTTCTTCTTTGATTCCCCCCCCCCTTTTCATCAATGTAATCCCCACATTCATCTACTTTAAACAATTGAGAATTTATCATTCATGCCATCATTACTCTAAGTTGAGGCTCAAAGATACACACAAAGGAAGATCACCTATTTCAAACAATTGCCTTCCTCACAAGGGCATGTAGTATTTCACTCATTCGCTCAAGTTTGTCTAGGCTATCAACTTTTCACTCACTTTCACATTCTAAGAGCACTTCCCATGAATTTGATTTTCATCTCAAACATAGTTCCCACGAAAACATGCATGCAACATCAATAGGTCTTTCAAAGGTTGTAATGGGGCCTGGCTAAGGGTAGGATAATGAAGGATACTAGGCTTAAGTCCCTAGGAACTAAGAGAGCATAAACCTTTTTACACATATTCCACTCAAATTCCTTTTTTCATTTTTCTTTTTTTTTTTTTTCTTTTCTTTTCTTTTTGCCTTGGGTCAACCTTTATTTTCTTTTTCTCATCCCAATATGACATATCACCTCGTAGCCACCCCAAACTTAGTTTCTCACAACTCTTTTCTCATTAAGCTTCCATGCTCTCCTAATCCTAAGATTGGGTTAACATGGTTTTTTCAGATTTCGGCACATAATATAGGGTCATAAAGAAACAATAGGCTAATTAGGCTCAATGTGGCTGACTAGGGAACATGCATGAGGGATGGTTCATTTTAGGCCAAGTAGTTATTTCAAAGAAAATCGTCTAAATCATTTGATGCAACACATAATCATGCAAACCATAAAGAGATTCAAGCAAATTCGGGAAAGTGCAACTTAAAAGTGATTTCACACAATCAAAAATAGAGTTGGAGGCTCAAATCCTCACCTGGACATTTTGCAAATTGTTTGACCGAGATACAATTCCTAGTGTGTGCAACCCCTCACCCCAAACTTATCATAAATCAAGCAATCACAACAAAATTCTCAAAGTTCAATTTTCAATTTTTTCACATGGGGATCAACTTTTCTAATTTCAGAACCTAGGGGGAAATCATTGATGGTCAAAATAATTCATGCAATCAATCTATGCTCAATTTAATTAAAATACAACAAGCTTGCCGACACGACATTCATACAACAACTCTTGATCTTCTCAAATTATTCAAGAGTGACAAACAAAAACAAAAACAAAAACAAAACAAAACAAAAGTTAGGAGAAGAGAGGGATACCTAACTTGGGTTGCCTCCCAAGTAGCGCTTGTTTAACGTCCCGAGCCTGACTTATTAAGAAGCATCCACCTGGATCCCATAGCCTGTGAAACAAGGGCCAAGAGACGCTCATCATGTGAGATCCTCCACCCGGATCCCATGGTTTATGAAGTGGCCCTCGCAGGAGCAATACGACTCTATCCATGATTCCACCTAGCCCGAGTGTGAAAACTCCATTGACCACTGTAATTATGAACTCACTTCCTCTCGGGTCAAATGGTGTTTTCTCGAGGAAGTGTGCCGATAAGTGGGAGGGTCTAACTTACCAATGTCCACACATGCATGTAAGCCAACATAGTTATCCAATGCAGTAAGTTCAGGTTGCTTGGCAAGCATGGTGGAGTCCACTACCACTTTATCTTCATTTTGATCACTACCCCCTTGCTCCAGTGCCTTGTCCTTTGCCAACTCCTCTTCCTTAGGTTGCTCTTCCTCAACATGTGGTTGTTCCGGGGCCATGTCACTTGTCAATTCCTCTTCCTTAAGTTGCTCTTCCTCAACATGTGGTAGTTCTTCCTCAACTTCCTGAGAACTAGTTGCATCCCAGTAAGATTCCCACACCCTATCGCTTCTAGTTGTTATGGCTTCGCATTGGTCCTTAGGGTTGTTCTTGGTATCACCTGGGAAAGTGCCTGTGAGACGCTCATTTTGTTGTCCTACGAGCTGACCCAACTTCTCTACTGCCGCATTCGCCTTCTCAAATGATGTCTCCATATAACTTGCCAACTTATCCATTGCTGCATTTGTCCTCTCAAGAGCCAACTCCCAAGGTTGTCTTCCACCATCCTGTTGAGGTTGTTGTTGCCAATTCTGTTGAGGTTGTGGCTGCCAGGCTAGATCATCGTCAGCATTACTCCAAGCGAAACCCGGATGGTCTCCCCTCAGATCACCCCAATACTGATTCTGACTCTGATAGTTGTTATGGGGCACGCTGTCATAGAAATTATGGCACAAGTCCACATATTCTTGAGAGTAGTAGAAAGGACAACTCCAAGTGTAATGGTCTCCATTACAATATTCGCAACCCGGAAGCATTCCCTCGTGTACCTCGCATACAAAACAAGGCAAGACCAAGTGGAATCAAAGAAGTAGAGAGAGATAATAGTAAAATAAAAATAAAAATAAAAATAACTCAACCAAATAATCAAACTTCCCTAAAATTAGGAAAATTGGCTGTGCCAATCCCCGGCAACGGCGCCAAAAACTTGTTGATGACGCCGGCAAGTGTAACGGGTCGTCGCAAGTAATAAAAGAAACACGGTAAGTAATTACCGAGGTCGAACTCAGGGATTGGGCTACCAATTCAACTAATCCGTGGGAAATCCGATACGTTGGTCAAGTTACAGAAGGTGGTTGAGAGAGAAGATAGGATTGAATTCAAATTAACAAATCTAATAAACTAATTAACTAAAAATCTGAAATTAAAATGTCCAAGGTCACAAATCCACCTACCCAATATGTATTCCCAAGTGATGATGAATTCCTCCCTAAGTTCAATTACAATGTCAACCGGGACCCCTAAATTCTCCTAAATCCACTGTCGTGCTCATTAGGACGTATTCGAAGATTGGATTAATTACTTGTTCGGTCTCATAACCCTAATCCTGAATTCTGTTAATTCTTGTTCCCTATAAGGTTGCACTAATCTCCTAAATCCACTGTCGTGTTTATTATTCAATTAGTGATTCCAATTCAAGTTCTAAAACGCGAATCGCCGTTCGGCCTCAAACACGTTAACTAGTTAATCACGCAAAACATATGATCAACGCAATCAAAACAGAATTGGAAAACATTAATTAAAAGAAGGAAAGGAAAACATACATCACATCGAATCTACACTGCCATGGGCGGCTTCATTGATCCCTCGGACGAAGGGATTAGTTCCTCATGCTCATAGACAAACACTCGGACATAATCACCATCGTAAAATAAGAAAAGAAAAGAGAAGGGAGACGCAGCTCCAGAAACAAGGATTCGTAACAACTAATCTAAAACTAGTGGAAAAACCTCCTCCCTTTTCTGATCTGAAACAGCCTTTAAATAAGGATTATGTTTCTCGCCCGCTCGCGGGGCGAGCTTACTCTCGCGACGCGAATTTTAGTTTTGGCACGCATTCAAGTTTGGATTTTCGCGAGGCGAGAGTGTGTTCGCGGGGCGAGTCTTCCAACTTCAATCTGTCACAGCCGTGACCTTTATCACGGCTAGGCCGTGAGTGTCTCTGTCTTCCAGTGTCTTCAAACTCTCGCGTGGCGAGATGCTTTCGCGGGGCGAGATTCAATTCTAGGCTGTGACCTTCTTCACGGCTAGGCCGTGATGGTCTCTGACTTCCAGGTCTTCATTATTCGCGTGGCGAGCATCCTGTTCGCGGGGCGAGCCAGAGTGATGACTGTTGCTGCTTTATCTGATGTTCAGGCTCGCAAGGCGAGCTTCAACTAGCGAGGCGAGTATCTCCGGAAGTGCTTTTTCCACTGCTTCTTGACTTTCCTTGACTCCCGGAGCTTCACTTATTGACCTGAAAACACCAAAAGCAACCAAAAGCATAATTCTATCCAAAATAAGCTAAAAACTACACAAAAGACGCAAAACGAGTCAAAGTCCAACTTAGGAACAAAACAAGGCAAATTTGGGCGAAAACGAGAGTGAACTCGAATAATTTGCACAAAAACCACAGTCCATATAGTTAGAAAACTAGATAAGCCGAATGCTTATCAGGTATCACCTGTGGGATCCCACTGTCCGCAAGGTCGTTGTCAGCAGGGATGTAATATTTGCAGAAAATGAACTGCAAAGTGAGCAAAAAAATGACAGCAGTACCAAAGAAACTACTGCAGTTGAGATAGAAAGAAAGTCTAGAGAAGATGATTCTTCTGAGGCATAATGAAGTTGCTGGAACCTGCCTTCTTTTTGTTCCATCACATCCACTATTTCCTGGACATTTTTGTTGTTGTAGTTAATTTGTCTTAAAAAAATCTCCCATCAAGTTGCAGGACATTATTGAAGGACGATGATGGATGTGGTGCTACCCCATGAAAAGAGAGAAGGCGTGAAAGGCCTTGAGAGGCATAAATCTGCTCCTCATTTCCTAACTAACATGCCATTTTGCATGTTTCCCCTTTGCCGTGTGGTTTTGCTGCGAGTAAAGAGAGCATAAATTTTCAACCCATTCACATCTTCTGGTAAGGGCTGTTAGCATCCAAGGATGAAATATGGAAGAAATAGGTGATTCTTATTATCATTTGACACCAACTCATGATTCAACTTGGGAAGATTTGCAACCAAGGAGGTTATTGAAAGAATGGCATCAAAATTCAAAATGATGGACAATGATGTATAAGAAAATTAAGAACATGGGTGTGTTCAAGCCATCTGAAGAGATAACGGAGGTAGAGAGAGTTGGGTGAGAGAATTTGTTGGGTGAGAGAATTTGGGCAAGATGAAGTTTGTATTCAATAAGGACTAATTTGCAACTTATAATTTTATAAAATGAAATGTCAAGGACTACCAAGCAATTATAGAGGAAACTTATATTATCAGATTCAGGTAAATAATCTAGGCCATCCAATTATTTTAATAATAAATCTAATGGCTTAGATTAGTGGTTCACCATGAACCACTTATTTTCATGTTTCATGCTAGAAGCCACCTTGCCTCATTTTCCTTTAAAAAAACTCAATATCGCTTTGGTTTTGTGACTTTTATGGTGAAGCATCTAGCATATGATCCATGGTGAATCACCTGTCGAAACCCATTTTTACCCTTAACATCAACAACTCTTCTACAATCACAATTGCTGCCACGACCGCTGCCCCATAACCAAAAGTCAAAACTGCCACCCCTTATGGTTTCTGGAAATTGGCCGCTTCACTTTCCCTAATCTCTCAACATCTCCTCCTCCTCATTTCCCCTATTTCCAGTTCCCTATCTCTCAACAAATCTCCTCCACACTCTCCCGCAGCGTCACCCGAACCCAAGTGGATCTCCGGTTTACTCGAACCACTACTCGATTGTCGCGCTCGACGGAGCTCTTCCCACTAAACCTCTACGCCAGGCCCGACTCGGAATCGGGTTGTACCACCTCGCTAAAGAATTTGGTTATACCGAAATCTCGACCCGGTTCGGCGTATCCCTTTTTGTTGCCATGTTCTACGAGAATGGAGATGAGAGGTGGAGGGGGGGGGGGGGGTCGAGGGTGAGGAGGCTATAGGTGGTGCGACCGTGCGACCGCCACCACTGGTACGTTGTAAACCCAGATCTGCGACGCCAGCAACCATAGCAGAATCGAGCCATTCCTCTCCTCCATCTCGACCGCCCCCACGGTCCGGTCTTTGCCTCCTCCGTGCGCCGCTGTGGTGGTTCTGTATTTTTGAAAGTTTCAGATCAGTTTTTTTATTATCAAATAAATTTCAGATGAGTTGATTCTTAGCAAAACATATCAAATCCTTATAATCAACAAATCAGATTGTAATCAACAAAACGAAATATCTTTTAATTTTTCAACCAGATTTTCTAAAAATAATCTTTTCTTTTCTTTAATTAAGTATTATGATGGGGCATCTTTCATTTGATTTGGTTTTCATTCTTCATCTATAAAAAGAATCAATTTGCGGTGGATTGTTGTAGTGATGAGAAAGAAGAGATATGGGGTGGGGTGGAGGTGAAGCAAATTGGTGGTTTGGGCATGGTCGGGTGTTTTCTGGTAAGGGTAAGATTGTAACTTTAATTTTTATCCAAGTTAAATCTCCTTCGTTGATTAAAATATTATTAAATCCAATGGCTATTTCAAATTCTTCACCAATGTACCATATGATAACCTGCTTCATGTTAGACGTTACCTATGGCTTTTGATATACGATTATTATGAAGTGAATTTGTAGCCTTATTTTGCTTTGCAATTAAGTTTCTATTTTTTTCTTAATTAAAAAAATAAATCGACTTGCCTTTACCTTGAATTTTTTATAGTGTGGTCAATTTGCTGCTTATCTGCTAATTTTTTTTTTCGTATGATGATGCGTCTTTTTTTGTAATAGCATGTGCCTTGGATGTGTTGGTGTTCAGCGGGTCAAATTCCAAGTTTGTTTCAAGTGCATTGTGGCTTTTGTAGCTTTGGTATTTGGAGAAAACATAACCCAAGTTTGTTTCAAGTGGATCCTAGCTTTTGTAGTTTTTATTTTTGGAGAAAACATATGTATTTGATTACTTTTGTTTGTACCTTTTGTAATTGGATAATGCTTTTGTAGTTTTGTTGCATCTATTTGTATGGACATGGTTATTTTAATTGAAATTGTGCATATTTCATCAATTTTTCAAGCAAACAGAACATTTTTTTTTTGATAAAATTACCTGCAGATATCCGCGATACCTGCCCGCTGGATACCTACCTGGGCAACAGGCGGGGACGGGCACAGATTTCACCCCACAGGAGCGGGGGGCGGGGGAGTGCTACATGTGCCCTCCCCGCTCCGTTGCCATCCCTATTTGTGCATCAGCTTGCAAAGTTTAGGGCAAGAGATCATAATTCTCTTGCAACATGGAACTCTTGTCTTTCTCAACCTGATTCTCATCTGTTAGATAATGTTATGGGTTTTGTTAGGCTAAGATAGTTGTCATTTTTTTCCTAATTAATAAAAAAAAGGTTGAAATAAATTAATTCAAAAATCATATTCAATATGGAGTTGGTTTTTTATTTAAGTTCCAGTTTCGTGCGAATAACAATTAAGATATTTGTTTTTGAAATTTAAATTACGAATAACAATTAAAGATGTGATGACTTTGGAGAATATTCTTATTGGTTGATACTTTCACGAAGAAAAGGCAGAGAAAAAAAAATAATGTTAAAAATTATAAGAATATTACAAAATGTTAACTAGTTTATATAATCATGAATGGAGAATAATCAAGTAAGGTTTTGAATAGGAGTTGAATTCACTAAAAATGATTTTTTTAAATAATTAAATTTGGGATGTGGCATGTCTAAAGTTCATTTTAATCATTAAATATTTTAATGTCTAAAAGATTGTTTTGTATACAGGAGCGGAGCCAGAAATTTGACATTAGGGGGGCAATATCAAATATATGTAGCATGAAATAATAATAGAAAAAATTAACTAACATATAAAAGTAAATTATATTAAACAAACTTGATATATGATTATCAACTTAATATAATATAAAGAATACACTCAACTACCATAAAATTTATTAAAATAACATCAAAACCCAAATTTAGCTATAAAGTACATTCCACCTTATTTTTTACTTATGCTTAGCTATTAACTTAACAGTGTTAAGTTACTGAAAATTAATAAAAAAAGTTATTTAGAATAAGTTATTTGATAAATAAACAATCATATTAGGGATTTAAATAACTTGAATGTTACGAAAAGAATTTAGCTACAATATGTTAACTTCTAAAATAATGATTTTGTGTTAGATACCAAATATACGACATTCAAAATATGTTGAGATTTTTGTTGCAAAGCTTGACAAAGTTTTTCAATGATTCTCATGACAACAAATGAAAATAAAATCAAATGACAATAATAATTTAAGAGCATAAGAAGCATCGACTTATTGAAAAGATGTAGACTAATCCCTCGAGGTACTGGACGACATTTAAGAGTTGACCTCTCCCAACCAGGTTTTCTCCATACACAAGAGATAGGGATCGAACCCCTGACCACTTGTTTAAGGGGCCCAAGCTCGTTACCACTTGGACCAACCACATGTTGGTAAATATGTAGATCCTTTTATATTAAATGACATCAATCATGCTATCTAATAGTATGTAATTTTTTAGGGCTACTAATATATTTATCAATATTTAAATATATAAGAAAAAAATCACTCATTGGGGTTGAGCGGGCCATGGCATCCAAAGGTCCCCTCTCCCTCCACCTCTGTTCGTATACTTATACTTTTTCAATTAAAATACTAAAAATTAGGATTAAAACTACTAATTAAGATTGTTGGGGGCTTTTTTGCTCCCATATATGTCTGGGATACCATAATTGTTGGAATGATAAAAACACGCATTCACATTTTTTTCTGCAATATTTAATGGAATATTCCGCATATTATAAAGGATGAATATTACACTCCACTAACTAACTAGATTAAAGTCAATCATACTAGTACTTCCTAATTAGTAGGGATGATTAACTACATTATCACAACAAACAAACCCTAACAAACAAACTTGACAGCTAAGCAACATTTTTCAACATCTAATGGATCACCACAAGAAAACCAGCTTTTTGCGTAGGCCAAAATCCCACGCTAAGTAGGAAAAGCCGACACTACAGGGCATTCTAGCGTCAGGGTTATGTCGGTCATGTGGTCGATGCTATTTTTATTGACGCAAATGATCTGTGACAACCAAGCTGCAACCGACGCTACTTTAGGGTCGTTCTAACCTACGCTACGCCTGACGCTAAATCTAGGGGTGTAATTGAGTCGAGCCGAGTTGAGCACTTGAAGCTTGAGTTTGACTAGTGAAAAAAAAGTAAAGCTTGAGTTTAACTCAATTATTTAACTGAGTCTAACTAAAAGCTTGAGTTTACCAATGAGGTGTGGTCCAAGTGGTAAGGTGACTTAGGTCCCTTAAGCATATGGTCCTAGGTTCGGTCCCTGGATCCGTGTGTGTGAAAAACACATCCTTGGGAGGGGTTTCCTGCTTAGGCGTGTCACAGTACCCCGAGAGATTAGTCTCTCACCTATCGGGTGGGAGGACACTCTGGGAAACCAAAAAAAGCTTGAGTTTGACTTGTTTTAAAATAATAAAGTTTGAGCTTTGCTTGTTAAGCTCATTTATAATTAAATTATTTTTGCGTTTATGAATTTTTTTCTTTAATTAATTTTGCCAATTTAGTACTTATTTATTTATGATAATCTAATAAAAATATAGATATGTACTTAACATATGGTATGTGAAATTCAATAATTCTTGACTACTACTACCAAAAAAAAAACTTCAAAAGCTTGACAAAAACATCCCAAAAACATGCTCTTGCCAAATACAATTTAAACTTGATCATTACAAAAGCATGAATCCAAATATACCATTTAATCTTAACCATTACAAAAGCATGAGTCAAAAAAAAAAAAATACACGACCATCATCTATTTATTGAAATATATCTAGTCCAATGCTAGCAGAGCAACTTCCTCGAACAAAAAAACAATGCAACAACTTAAAGACCAAAACACCTATATGAGCTATTTATGAGACGTTTGATGTCGAGTCTGTAAGACTTGAGCTTGACTCTTTTAAACGATCGAGTTCAATCTCAATCTTGAGCTTGACTCATTTAATTAAAGAAACGAGCTTAATCGAGCATTTAACCAATCAAGCCCGAATAGTTTACGAATAACTCGGCTAATTTACACCCCTAGCTAAATCCATTTGAACGAAGTAAGAAAATGGTCGATGCTAATTAGCGTCGAACGAAGTCATTGAGTATTAGCGTCGACCTGTAGCCCACGCTAGTTAGCGTCGGATACTCTAATGGTGTTTGTATTTGTTCAGTTTAGCGTCAGCCAGATCGGTGCTATTTTTAAAAAAAAAAAATTGTTGTTGACGCTACACGAACATTAATACTCAAAATGTCACGTGCAAACAACATGATACAAACTATGAAGCAAAAAAAAATCCAAAACCCAAAATATAATATTTTTAATAGACATTACCAGCATTCTGAGTCAAATTTCCATTTTGTTTGATCTACCACAAGAGAAAAGTACCATACCCACAACAAAAGCTACCAATGTTAACGTCAAAATAAGTGGAAAATATCCAAACATAGTGAAATTCGAAATCAACGAAGATGACGTCGACCAACGCCTCATCCAAGGAACGATCATCAAGAATGTAACACCCCGTTTTTCATAAATAAGTTTAATGCATTTATATATATTATATATATATATATTTTTTCATATGCTTGTTAGGTTGTTTTTGATGTCTAAGTTCATGTTTGGGAAAGTTTAAACTTAGAAAGGTTCAACCCTTTTAGAGTCCTAGTAACCTGTTTCACCATTTTGGCCATATCTTGAGTTCTAGATGTCCGATCGAGGTGCTCTTTGTGGTGTTGGAAATATAAGATAATTATCTACAAGTCTCATTTTTAGTGTTTTTACCAAATCGATCATCTAGGTGGTCTCACAAGGTATTCTTTCAGCACCCCGTGCTTAGGAGCTGAGCACGGCCGAACTCAACAGGGAGCAAGGCCGTGCTCAGGTATTAGAGTTTATAAATAAAGAAGTTTCGTGAGGGTCGAGCCAAACCTTATTTTGGCACTTTGGTCAGCTTTTGTGGGGCAAAAACCTCTTCTCTCTTCCTCCCCTTGAACCCCTTTGATGCCCTTGGTGTTCTTGCTCTAGTTTTGGGGAATCTTGGTTGGTCTGTGTCAATCATAGAAGGTGATGGTTCTTTCCCTCTTTAGTTCCCTTTATTGTTTTTGATTTGGGAAAATAATTGGTTAACCTTTTGATTGACCAAGGCATCGAAAGCTAGTCCACCCGCTTGAGGGAAACGTGTTGGTTCTTCGCTTAGGTTGTCAGTTGGCTTTCGTTGGTTCAAATCTTCATACCAGGTATAGGGAGAAGGATAGTATAATCATTAGGCAAGGGGGTAGTGTAAGATGAGGGGTTCTCATGACCCCATAGTTGTTTGTTATGATAAATGCTATGTTTATAACATGCCTATTTGTGATAAATGTCTATTATGTGTTTGTTGATATGTTTATATGAATAATTGGTATGCCAATCATGTATGCCTCGTTGATATGTTGATGCCATGTTTAATTGATTGTTTGATATGGGTGATTATGCCATGATAAAGTTGGTTACATTGGTATCATTGTTATGCCATGTTTGTTGGTTGATTTAGTATGTTTATACCTGTTGGTTGAGGTTTGTGGCTTGAAGTCCATATGTTTAAAGAACCCTTAATGAGTTAAAATAGGGATCTAGTTAATATGATGATTAAGGGATTTATTCCCCCAAAATTGGTTATAAAAGATGAATTGTTAGTAAAGGTGAGATTTATGCCAATGGTTTATTTAAGAACGTTAAGAATGATTTAAGAGTGGTTTAGGGTGTTTTTGGTTAAAACAATTTAGCAAGAAATATGCCCACAACGGTACGGCCTGTCCAGGAGCACGGCCGTACTGAACAGGGAGCACGCCTGAGCTCTCAGTTGATTTATGGAAAATGGCCGCTCATTAAGCACGATCGAGGAGCACGACCGTGCAGATGAGCAACGTCGTGCCTAAAAGGAAGCACGACCGTGCTCCACTTAAGTGGCAGCACGCCCGTGCTGGGCTTAAGAACGCCTGTGCTCACCCCTCTGGACAGAAACTGAGATTAAAGGTTTAAAGGGGTTTTAACCCCAATCTTCCCCAATAACGTTATGATAACACCATAAATCAATGATAAAGACTAGATAACTTGATTAATGATTAATGAGGATAATTAAGATGATAAGATGTTTAAGTCGGTAATCGTTGGGTTATCGCACGTTGATAGCTTTGATGCTTATTGGCCAAAGTGTCCTCGATGCTTATTGATCGAGATATTGACGATATTAATTAAGTCTTGGGTGCTTATTGGCCCAAGCATGATGATGTTGATGTTGAAGTCTTGGGAGCTTTTTGGCCCGAGCAAATGAGGTGGTTGTTGTTGTTTGTTGTCGTGCCATGCATAGAGCATTGGAGTTGATGGGTAAGGGGGAGGTTCGACATAGGGGAGATCACCCGAGAGTACGGTGATATGGCCATCCACGGTAGGTCATCCGATGGTTTGGTGACCGCGGCCCCCCGTGATGAGGCATCCACGGTTTGATGCGTTCGCTATCCATGAGGTTCACCCAAGGTTTGGTGAACTGCCGGTGTTGGTGCTTCTATGGCCAATGCGGATATGTAACTCCGAAGTCGTTCATCCTGAGTTAGTTGGATCCACATGCATAATGGAATAGTGGAGTAGTGTTGCATTGCACCGTATAGCATACTTGGTTGGTTTATGAATATGTATGCTTATGATGTTGCTATGCCATGATGTACGATCATCTTATTCCTATCTTCATGCCGTTGTGATTATATGTTTTCTTACTCCCCGTTTCTCTGTTTTCTGTTTGGCATGTATCGTTTTATGCAGAGGACGGTGTTCACTATTTGGCAAGTGTACCAAATCGCTACAAGTAATAAAGTGAGAGTAGAGTATCGTTCCCAACGAGGATTGAGATTCAAGTAACAACGTGGCCTAGGCAATAGCTATTTGAACCAATGGATGTCATGTTTGTAAAAGAGTTTATGAGTTTTTGGATTTAGAGTTGTCACAACAATGAATTAAACAATAGCAATTAAGGAATGAATTCAATATAGGCAAAAACGGTTAGGCATCGGAATCCTCCAATTCTCACTTAACGTAACCTTATTCAGTCCAAATTCCAATTCATTCCACTCAATTGACATTCAAATCACTAACCTAGATTTATCCCTAATTCCTTAGGTGATAATCCTTTTGTACCAATCAAGAAGCCTAATTCCTTAGGTCATTCAAGCATTAGCACAAACATTAAGCATGCGATTCATAAGAATGCATTGAAACATAGTTCTATTCCTAGAATCAACATTCCAATGGTAATCTACTTCAATTCCAATCCAATAACCAATTTTCCAATTGTGAAATTGAATCTAACATCAATCTAGAGTTGATCAATCAATAGAAGCATTATGCATAGAAGCAATTACTCAAATTGAATGAAATAGAATTGAAATCATAAATCAAAGTCAATTACATCAAGAATCCAATTAGAATCATCCTAAACCTAACCTAAGAGATCTAACAACTCATAGTAAAAAGAGAAGAGAAGAAGAAACTTGAGTGGATGTGAGTGGAGGAAGCCATGGAAGCTCCAAATCTTGTTCTCAAGCTTGAATCTCCGATGGATGCAGAGAGAAATGATGAACCTGAGTGTGAGAAGTGTAAAAATGAGCCAAAAGATCATTCTGCAACTGCAGAAACTCGAATTTATAGGTTCACTGCTCGTCCCCCAGCCACTGGCACCCCGGCTGCGCTGGGCGCCGCCTAAGCTCTCTCTCTGCATGGCAGCTACATCATCATCGGCGCTGGGCGCGCTGTGCACCCCCGCATCCTGCAGTTTTCTTCCGTTTCTGTTCAGACCGAGCGTCCAATTCTAGAGCTGAGCGCCGGACTACTGTTCATGCACATTTTTAACATCTTTTAAGTATATTTTTAATATAAATTGAAATCTAAGTATCAAAACTCTATTCAAATGAATGTGTGCATTTTCTTATCATTTTTCTCTATAATTCATAAGATTATTTACAACTTATTTCTATTTACACTTCCAAACTAACATATTTTACACATTCATCAGACGGCGAGCAGCCAGGAGAGGAGTGACTCTGAGGAGCCGCGACTCTTTAGTTAGGATTTCCAGTTTTAATTGTTTATTTTTATGCCAGTTTTCAGTTGTATTCCGATGATTTTATTTCGGAACGGTTATACCAGCTCTGTATGTGACATCGGGGTTGGGATATGTTTACCTTAGTTTCATGTTATGTTCCTTTCAATTCTTTTAAACCTGGTTTTTATTTTCGCGTTTTGTTGAATTAGTTCATGTGGGACCTTTCTACCCATAAACATTTTTATTAAAGGACATATGTTTTATGGTTTATCTTTATCTTTTATGCTTTATAACATATGGGGTAGTTGGGTGTCACAAAGAACATTGTCGTAATCAGGATGACGATGAGACTGACTCATACCATTGGAAGCATTGTCTTACTGGCGCTCTAGAGCTGTCGTGCGTTCCATCAAAATGTGAACTTGGCCTTCAAAATAAGCATAGCGTGCCTGATTCAGCTCTAGCATCCCTCTCCTCAGCTCTGGCAGCCCTCTCCTCAGCTCTGACGACCCTCTCCTCAGCTATGGCGGCCCTCTCATCGCCCTCAAACTCGCTATTGCGACTAGGAGGTTGGTTCCCGACAATTACAACAAAACAACAAAAGGTTGATAACGATAGAGGGTAATGAAATGGGAAGAAGAAATAGAGACTGAAGATGGCAGAGAGAGATTATCTTGGCGAGGATTTTGAATTGGAATAGTTTTGAAGCAACGGATTGTTGTAGAGTTTGTTAGTAAAGATATAATGAAATGATCATTTTTTATGCATCTTTCAAATTCAAATATAGATATTATATTCTTTATTTTGATTAAATTTATCTAAAAGAAAAACTTGTATTTTTAATTTAGTGTTAATGGAATTGTATTATTTTGTTTTTACGTGAATGGAATGTTTGTGCATCAGCTTGCAAAGTTTAGGGCAACAGATCATATAATGTTATGGGTTTTGTTAGGCTAAGATAGTTGTCATTTTTTTCTAATTGATAAAAAGAAAATTGAACTAAATTTGTTCAAAATCATATTCAATATGGAATTAGTTTTTAATTTAAGTTTCAGTTTCTTACGAATGACAATTGAGATATTTGTTTTTGAAATTTAAATTACGAATAACAATTAAAGATGTAGATGACTATGGAAAATATTCTTATTGGTTGATACTTTCACGAAGAAAAGGTAGAGAAAAAAAATAAGAATATCATAAAATGTTAAAATAGTTTATATAATCATGAATGGAGAATAATCAAGTAGGGTTTTGAATAGGAGTTGAACAGTACGGCCTATCCGGGAGCACGGTCGTGCTGAACATGGAACACGCTTGTGATCTCAGTTGAATTTTGGAAAATGGCCGCTCATTAAGCACGACGGAGGAGCATGACCGTGCAGATGAGCACTGTCGTGCCTAAAAGGAAGCACGGTCGTGCTCCACTTAAGTGGCAGCACGCCCGTGCTCACCCCTCTGGGCAGAAACTGAGATTAAAGGTGTAAAGGGGTTTTAACCCCAATCTTCCCCAATAACGTTATGATAATACCATAAATCAATGATAAAGACTAGATAACTCGATTAATGATTAATGAAGATAATTAAGATGATAAGATGTTTAAGTCGGTAACCGTTGGGTTATCGCACGTTGATAGCTTTGGTGCTTATTGGCCAAAGTGGCCTCAATGCTTATTGATCAAGATATTGATCTTATTAAGTCTTGGGTGCTTATTGGCCCAAGCATGATGATGTTGATGTTGAAGTCTTGGGAGCTTTTTGGTCCGAGTAAATGAGGTGGTTGTTGTTGTTTGTTGTCGTGCCATGCATAAAGCATTGGAGTTGATGGGTGAGGGGGAGGTTCGACATAGGGGAGATCACCCGAGAGTACGGTGATATGGCCATCCACGGTAGGTCACCCGATGGTTTGGTGATCACGACCCCCCGTGATGAGGCATCCACGGTTTGATGCATTGGCTATCCATGAGGTTCACCCAATGTTTGGTGAACTGCCGGTGTTGGTGCTTCTATGGCCAATGCGGATATGTAACTCCGAAGTCGTTCATCCTGAGTTAGTTGGATCCACATGCATAATGGAGTAGTGAGTAGTGTTGCATTGCACCCCATAGCATACTTGGTTGGTTTATGAATATGCATGCTTATGATGTTGCTATGCCATGATGTATGATCATCTTATTCCTATCTCCATGCCGTTGTGATTATATGTTTTCTTACTCCCCGTTTCTCTGTTTTCTGTTTGACATGTATCGTTTTATGCAGAGGACGACGAGTAGCCAGGAGAGGAGTGACTCTGAGGAGCCGCGACTCTTTAGTTAGGATTTCCAGTTTTAGTTGCTTAGTTTTATGCCAGTTTTCAGTTGTATTCCGATGATTTTATTTCGGAACGGTTATACCAGCTCTGTATGTGACATCGGGGTTGGGTTATGTTTGGCTTAGTTTCATGTTATGTTTCTTTCAATTCTTTTAAACCTGGTTTTTATTTCCGCTTTTTGTTGAATTAGTTCATGTGGGACCTTTCTACCCATAAACCTTTTTATTAAAGGACATATGTTTTAAGTTTTATCTTTATCTTTTATGCTTTATAACATACGGGGTAGTTGAGTGCCACAAAGAACATTGTCGTAATCGGGATGACGATGAGACTGACTCATACCATTGGAAGCATTGTCTTACTGGCGCTATAGAGCTGTTGTGCGCTCCATCATAATGCGAACTTGGCCCTCAAAATAAGCATAGCGTGCCTGATCCAGCTCTAGCATCCCTCTCCTCAGCTCTGGAAGCCCTCTCCTCAGCTCTGACGACCCTCTCCTCAGCTATGGCGGCCCTCTCATCGCCCTCAAACTCGCTATTGCGACAAGGAGGTTGGTTCCCGGCAATTACAGAAAAACAACAAAAGGTTGATAATGATATAGGGTAATGAAATGGGAAGAAGAAACAGAGACTGAAGATGGCAGAGATAGATTATCTTGGCGAGGATTTTGAATTGGAATAGTTTTGAAGCAACGGATTGTTGTAGAGTTTGTTAGTAAAGATATAATGAAATGATCATTTTTTATGCATCTTTCAAATTCAAATATAGATATTATATTCTTTATTTTGATTAAATTTATCTAAAAGAAAAACTTGTATTTTTAATTTAGTGTTAATGGAATTGTATTATTTTGTTTTTACGTGAATGGAATGTTTGTGCATCAGCTTGCAAAGTTTAGGGCAGCAGATCATATAATGTTATGGGTTTTGTTAGGCTAAGATAGTTGTCATTTTTTTCTAATTGATAAAAAAAAAATTGAACTAAATTTGTTCAAAATCATATTCAATATGGAATTAGTTTTTAATTTAAGTTCCAGTTTCTTACGAATAACAATTAATATATTTGTTTTTGAAATTTAAATTACGAATAACAATTAAAGATGTAGATGATTATGGAAAATATTCTTATTGGTTGATACTTTCACGAAGAAAAGGTAGAGAAAAAAAATAAGAATATCATAAAATGTTAAAATAGTTTATATAATCATGAATGGAGAATAATCAAGTAGGGTTTTGAATAGGAGTTGAATTCACTAAAAATGATTTTTTTTAAATAATTAAATTTGGGATTTGGCACTTCTAAAGTTAATTTTAATCATTATATATTTTAATGTCTAATAGATTGTTTCGTATACTTATAACTTTTTAATTAAAATACTAAAATTAGTATTAAAACTGCTAATTAAGATTGTTGAAGGCTTTTTTACTCCCATATATGTCTAGGATCTACAAGTAACACTTGTTATAGTTGATACTGCGATCGAAATAGCGACCGAAATAGAGGGTAGTAGAGATGACGGTCGCTATTTCGATATCTAAATAAAGGAACTTAAAAGTCAAAACTTGCTGACTTTTCAGCGATCGAAATGACGACCGATTTTAATGCAAAGGTAAAATTTTATTTATATTTGCGACCGATATTAATTCGGTTGCTAAACGGTGTGTAAATAAATTTAAAATAGAGCATGTTAACGATCGATTTTAAATCGGTCGCTAAATTTAAGAATTCAAATTTCAAATTAGCCCAGTTAACGACCGATATAGCGATCGAAAAATTCGGTCGCTAAAAATAAAATCCCTAAATCCAACAGAACCGCCTTTCTTCCTCACTTTTGCCCGAATCTGTCCTTCTCTCTCACCGTTTCTCTCTTCTTCTCGCAAGCTCCGGCCACCATAGGACGCCTCGAGCCACCACCGTCATCCCCTCTCCTCCGGTAAGCTCTCATCTTCTTCGTCTCTCTCCATCCCCCTCTCTCTCTGTCTTACTCTGTTTTTCTCTCTCTCTGTTTCTTAGGTTCTCTCTCATCCTCCTCTGGCCACCACCACTACCATCCCCATCTTCCATAGGTAAGCTCTCTTCTTCTCTCATCTCTCTCTCTGTCTCGCGCTCTCTCTCTTGCTCGGTTCTCTCTCTCTTTGTCTAAGTTTCTCTCTCTATGCCTAAGTTTCTGTTTCTAGTGATTACATGGTTAGATACTTGATACCACTTGGGAGTCTTAATGAAGTGACATAAAACATGTAAAGGCTTATTAAATATGTTCTGTTTGAACAAGCAAGAGCGAACTTCATCTCTGATGATTTCTGTTATATACTTGAAGGCACTGAATGCATCAGTCTAGTATATGTTCTTTAACTTTTAGCTTTGCCACATCAGTGTATGTATTCTAGGTTGAAAACATATCTAAATCATTTGTTTACTGAATTTGAGTTCATCTAAATTTTTCGTAACAGTAAAAGGTTAAGCAGGAAAAGATGTACTCAATACATTTCTTCTGGGTTAGACACCAAGTTTTCTCATTTTGTAATTTCTCCACTTTGTTGTCATTGTTTTCTTAAATCCGTATGTGTTCAATATATTACACTCAGGCAGCCACACACTTCCATCTTTGAAGCATGTCTGCTTAAAGGAAGAGCCTTGCTCATATTTGACATGTATTGGGCACATGACATGATACTCCAAAGCACACCTATACAATACTTGTAGGAACAAAAAATGATATATTTTAATATTTGGAAATTATTAGATACGGTTTAAACATGGTTTAAGACATACTTGGCTTATTTAAGGCATTTTTTTTATATGCTCCTTGGCTATTTTCTATATAGTTTAAGTTTTGAGAGAGTTGATTCATAATTTTGAAAAACATCGCAAACAAATCCGATAATTAAGAGAGTGAGTTGAGTGGTTCAGGATTCATGAGTACATCGAATTAGTTGCAAAGTGACAATATATGAGCCTTAAATGTTAGTTTCTTAAATATTAGTATTTGACAAGATTAATTTTATTTATGAATTATAGGTCATTGCTCTATTTCTCGTGAGTTGAAACCGAGTCCCTTCGTCCCCTCTCCATCTCCACAGGCAATCAATTGATCGTAATGGCAATTTGTTGAACTTTTATATTACTAACTTGAATATAATTAAGTTGGCTCTAAGGATATTAATTTGCTTTCATATTGTCTTATTATATTTATCATTTCCTGATCTTCTTGTCTAATGCTTCTCCCCTTATCCTTACTTGTTTTTGCATTTTGTCGTATAGGTACATTCTTTGAATACTCTCTTTTAAGGTTCTGCTTTGTCTAAAAGGTTCTGATTGTGTGGTGCTTGTAATGTGTTATGTGAATTATATACCTTGTTGTTTGTCAGTGGAGAGCTGAGCTTAATAGGATGGTATCCTGCCTGAAAGACAAGATGCTGATTGTGTCCTGATAATTTAATATTTATGCATGTATTTGCAATTATGTGTTATTTGTTAGTGGAGAGCATAGCTCAATAGGATGTGATCCTGTCCAAAAGGCGAGATGCTTGTTGTGTGTTGCTAATTCAGAAGTTATACATGTGTTTGACAATGATGTGATACTTGTTAGTGGAGAGTGAAGCTCAATAGGATGTTTGCTACTATATTTTATCTAAGTTTGTATTGAATTATGCTTCAATATATATTTGCTGAAGTATGCTGCAATCCTTATAAGTCAATGGTTTTATTTTCTGCTAGAGTTAATTATTAAGTTACGAAAGTCTTAGTTTCCTGTTTGAGATTCAATATTAATGAGCATGCGTACCTTCTCAGGGTACGCATGCTCATTGTATTGAATTTTGAATTGTCCAAGTGGGACAGTTTGGGAAAAAACCTTTTTCACACTAGTACAATAGTCATTTCCATGTTCAAATGCTTTATATACTTGTTGAAATCTCCGTCTGATGCATTTCCTTTTATTCTCTGGGTGCATACTTGATCGTGGCGATTCTCACCGTACTCGAGTCGTGTACTTGGTGACCGATGGGAAATGCTGTCGAAATTTTGTGAAGTATAAGGTATTTGAATAAGGGAATAACTATTATTAGTCGAGTGTGGTAAATGTTTCTTCTCGAATGCACCGTAATATATAATTGTTATTGTAGGTTTGGTCAGGCTATTTAATTGGCAGGAATGGATATTCCGGAGAATCGGAAATGGATGTATCGTAGGTTGGATCGGAATAAACGTCTTAGGGAATAGTATAGAGTTGCAGTGGGTGAGTTTATAGACTTTGTTGTTAGCCAGGAGAGATTTATACGTCTGGACAGTGATCATTGTTAAGCGCTTATGAAGTGATATCTCCAAACGTCTTAATTTGTAGAAATGCTTTTCAAAGTGTACAATCAAACACAAATAGCTTATTTAACTTAATAACTTATGACATAAGATCGAATGTAATAAGTGTCTATGCAAACGCGACCTAAAGCTACCTGGACACTATTTTTTTATTAGCCCGTCAAATAACAGTGGTTTCTGGCATCAGCCCACAAGGCCTCACCTTTCAAGTGGGCTAGATGGTCCTGAACCATGGGTCAGCCTCATTTCAATTTCTTATTTTCTCTTGTATTCCTAAAACCCAATGGATGTAACATGTTTCATCGGCTCATCGCACGACAACTCGACGATCGCTCCAACTTTCCGACCACGCCTGAAGCATCTAACGGGAGCCGCCGTCCGCCACCGCTATCGGAGTTTCCTTCCGTCGCACTATATCTTTCTTTTCCTTCTTGTTTCAGTGAACTGAAACCCTAAGAAATCTCAAATCGCTGATTACTAAAATCTCAACACAGGAAGGGGAACTGGACCGAGTAACTGATGAATTCAAGCTCTAGTTGGAACAGGTATTGGTGGTAAGGGTTTGAGATCTTTGAGAGACAGTAGAATTGAAGAAGGAGCTCGTGAAACAGTGCTAAGGTCCATTGGTAATCCACCGCATTCCCCCTGTAGTCCTTTGTTAAGAATGTTGGTCAGAATATTGCAACTCAGATAGTTCGTTAACATTCTTATATGATGTTTTAGATGTGTACTAGATGTTTGAAGCATTGTCAACTCCATGACACTAATGAAACATCTATTTACTAAGCATTTTAAACCTCTTGAGTTCTTCTGAATGCTCTTGGTATATGATTAATTTTTTTCTTCATAGTGACCTTGAACATTACAACTTGTCACTGCTTTGTGTATGCTACTTCAAATGAATTAGTGCATTTGATGGCTGATTATTACTGTCACTGTTAATGGTGACTTGACTTCGTTTCTCTTTATGTGCATATTGCATGACCCTTTTTGATAATCTCTTTCATAATCTAGATCTTGATGAATCATAGTTGGGGTGTTGGAGCTTGCATGAGGGATGTTTAGCTCATTTGGGATATGGAAAGCTTGGCATTTTCTAAGTCATGTGCTGTGGGCTTACATGCTTGAGTATTGGGTTGTGGTTATTTGGAGCCTTAAGAATCCATTCTACTCTGGCCTCTCATTGCCGATGGATCGATTGTTTTGGGTGCCTATTTTCAATTTGAATACTAATGATATATGACTTGGTCCTTTTTTCTGTGAAGTTTTAGGCATTCTAGGCTCTGACGTGTTTGAATGTTTTATATTATCTCCTCTTCTTCAATTCATGACTGTCAAGAGGCTCTTAGGTGTGCACAAAAGATTCATCTAAAGTCATGTTTCATGATCATGGTTAATGCTCATTGATCTATGTTTGTTAGCATAATTAAGGGATAAACTTAAGATTAATATGACATTAACTTTGAAGGCAAAATTTGATTGATTGGATGTCCTCCTCGAGGCTGCATGTTATACAGAAAGCACAGGTGGTTTGTTGTGTTGCTATGATAGAATAATCAGCGTAAATATTGGACTACTAGTTTGTGCACTTTGTCATTTTTTGCATGCTGAATTTGTCTAGCAAGTCCTGCTGTTTCAATCATAACTTATGCTAGACAACAT
This sequence comes from Sophora flavescens, assembly GCA_030762895.1. Taxonomy (NCBI): domain Eukaryota; kingdom Viridiplantae; phylum Streptophyta; class Magnoliopsida; order Fabales; family Fabaceae; genus Sophora; species Sophora flavescens. The sequence goes on along the minus strand of CM061063.1, from coordinate 20,847,100 downwards.
GGAATATGTACTTTTTGTCTTGTTAGAAAGCTAACATACAGTACTTTTAACTGAAAAATTCCCATTCTGAATCCCCTCTCATTTAATACCAGCTTTCATTAAAAGTTAGACTTCCTTCTGCAGATTTTGCTATAGGAATTTATAAGATATTGTTAGGGATTAAAGACTGTATAAGGCCAGAAGAACTTGAGTCTGGCACCTTAGAGACCACTTTGGCTATCCTAACTTTCGTGCTTGTAATTCCTTCTCGTTTCCCATCTATTAGCTCATTATTTCCATGGAAACCCATCTCAGATAGTTCTGTTATCTGTATATACAAATTATAAATTCAGAAAAAGAAAAGGAAAAAAAGAATTATAAGAAATGCCGAGTCCCGTTCACCTTGGGTGAAACCTCATTTTGTTTCCGGTGAAATGTGAGTGAAACTGAAGAGTTGTGTTTTCAGCAGTTTTAAAACTGAAGCATGATTGGAGGGTCAGTAGTATAAGAAAATTGAGTTCTGTATGACTGTATCTCATTTTAATTTTAATGTTAGGCAATATCTGATTATTATTATTAGTATCTTTTTTTGTGATAAATTTATTTAATTGTAGATAATAATAGTTCAGATACCTATTTTGTTATGCTTCTTTCTGTTTCAAATTCACATTTCATCAAGTTTTTTTTTCTTTTTTTAAGATCGACTGTATTTCCTCTTTATTCTTGTTTTGTGCTATTAACTCTTTTTATTCTTATAACTAGTTTATTTTTTTGTCTCTGAATCACACAGAACTCAGTGTCACCAATGAATCCTATTTCTTTTCAATATGCACCAATGCCACCTACTCCCGGACCTCCTCGTTTTCCAATGTTACCACCTGAACCATCAAATTCAAGTTCTTTTTGGGAGAATAGAAATGTGTCTGATCGCCTCAGAGAAGTGCAACATACTCTCAATCTTGCAAAGGCAATGTATGTTGTTCTTTTTTTTTTTCAGCTTAGTGCAGGTTTTCGTTTTAACCTTATTCTTTACCCAAAGATAATAGCTTCTCAGCTAAAAATTCTCTTAATTACATTTTGATCATAAGCTTTTATATTACATGCTATTTGATATTGTTAAATTAGTTGGATGTTTTTTCTTCAGGCAGAAGGAGCTAGAGATTTTGATGTTGATCAAAGATGGTAAGGGGTCTTTAGAAGATGTAAAACATGGCTCAAACGAACCTTATCTTTCTGGTTTTTTAAAATGTATGCAAGACAGAAGGGTTAGTATAGAAACCCAAGAATCATTGTCCGTGGAAGCAGCAAATTCTTTGATCTCAAAGCTAAAAGCTCAGCTGGAGCCATTCAGATATGTTGCGGATGAAGCAAGTCCATGGGAGGAGAAATCTGCAGCGGCTAGGTTTGTGAATAAAGTGCACAAGTCTAAACGAAATAAACTATGGAGGAAGAAGAAAAGGAAGCGTATTGCAGAAATGCTGGCAAAGGTTACTTTCCCTTGGGTTTTTTTTTTGAGACATTTTATTTGCCCTTCATGGTAGCTGTTTTTATAACCGATAGCTTTGTTTACTTGCTCTCTTTGTTCAAAAAATTCTAGGAGCGTGAGCAATTTGACCAAATCGACCAAGAAGCTGATGAGTGGAGGGCTAGAGAGATTGCCAAGGACATTGCAAACATTAAGGTATTGAAATTTTTGCAAACTGTGCCTACTTTTATTTTGGCTAAAATTGGTTATTGTTTTTGCCAGAGGCCAAATGAAAGACCATGTTAACATGGCTTTCAAAATCAGATATATGATTATCGTCGCTTGACAAATTTCAACGATTGGTGCTTAAATAAACATGGACAATTAAATAAAGCTTTTCATAATTCATTTTTTTTATTTTTTTAATCCTCATTACGCATAATTATAGTGCACTCCCTGTTACTGTATTGTTTTATGCCTGTACACTCCCAGATTAAGAGTGAACGGTGGAAATAATTGAGAGGTTTTCAGTTGACAATACTTCCGATTACACATTTATTGCTTAAAATTACTTGATGTTCCCATTTCTTACTTTTTTTCAAACTTTTTGCCGTTATGTTTTCTTATTTGCCCCCTTGGGGAAAAACAGGGAAGGGTAAAACTGGTTCATTCCATTTGATATTTGCATCCAGATGTATTAGCAATTATATCAGTTTGCAATGCAAGTCTGGTAATATCTGAAGCATGTTTATTTGCAGGTAGAAAAGATGAAACAAATTGCAAAGCTTAAAGCCAACGAAGAGAAGAAGAAAATAGAGTCAGAGGTAACTTTCTTTTTGTACAAATGAGTGGTAAATCATTGCTAATTTTTGGTTGTTGTCAACTTTGAAGTACTTGTTCAAGCATTTTATGCAATGTACCATATGTTATGACTTTTATTTCACACATGTCTGAATCCCTTTGTTTTCCAACGTGCTATGTTCCTTAGCTCCTTCCTTACTATCATATCTCATGTATGTTAGAAAATCAGAGAAATATCTGATAATATCTTTTCATATCTTAGCATATCTTAGAGTATCATAGATAATCTCTTAGGATTTATTTCTTATTTATATTTTATGATTTGATTCTCTATTTGATTAAGATTAGGATTATACTTTTAGTATAAATAGGACTATTGGGTTGTCTTTTGTAATCACATCATCACTACATCGAATCAATAACAATCTTATTACTTGTTAGTTTATTTCTCTCTTTTCCTCTTTCCCTACCTAAAACCTTCCAATTCAACATGGTATCTAGAGCAAGACAAAGGTACCATCCTCCATGACCTGTCCCGTCACTATTCCGCTGCGGAGTTCCGATAAGTATGAAGGAACTCTAATCATCTTCTTAGCCATACAACAAAAAAAAAGAACAAAAAAAATCATTTTCTCTCCTCCGTTGTGTTCTTTTCCAGTGCGTCCTTCTTTCCGACACGCGTTCTTGTCCTGTTAGCCGTTGTCAGCCGTCGTCCGCCGTCGTCTTCGGTCGCTGACACCACCGCCGGACTTGCCTGCCGTCGATCTGTCCAGCCGTTCAAACAGCACCGCCGTAAGACTCCAGACGCACCTGCATGCACGTGTCCTCTGATCAGCGCACAGCCGCACGCGCTTCCCTTTCACCGGCGCGTCCGGCCACTGTTCCGGCCGACGTTTCCAGTGCTGGACTCGCCGTTCCCTGCTCTCTCTGGATCTGTGCTCACCTCCTTCATCGGACCTCTTTTGAGCAACGTCCCTGTGTGTTGTACTGTTCAGATACCTGTGATTTCGGTTATTTGTATTTGTGTTCCGACCCATGGCTAGTTCTACCTCCTCAGATACTCCTAAGAACTCCCCATCATACCAGTGTGGCTTCTCTTCCCACCGACGATCATTCCGGTGGTAACCCCTATCCCATGGATGAATCATATTAGTGGTGACTTTTGTTCCCACCGACAATCATTCCGGTGGTGACTCTTTTCCCACATATGAATCATATTAGTCGTGACTTCTACTTATGTCGATGATTGACTTATGTTGGCTATGACTCACTAGCCCAACCCATTGTCCCAGATGCTCTGGCCCGGCTCTTTTTCCTAGATGCACTGGCCCGTCTTTCTCCCAGATGCACTAGCCTTGGCCCCTTGTCCCAGATGCACTAGCCTCGTCTCAGTCCCGGAAGTAGTTGTCTATCTTAATTTAAAAAATTAAAAAATTTGGGTCTCCGATATTGTTGTTGAAGCTTCCAAATGCGGTTTTAAGGAGTTCAGACCTTGCTTTGTTAGATTGCTTGCAAAGGAATTTTTGTCAGGCTGATGATCATTCCACCTATCTTGCTAAGTTATCTTTCCAGTAACTCTCTCCGGCCTTTCCAACATTCTTGAGTTGCCTTCCAACCATTATTTTCGTGGAGCTCAGTTTTTTTATTTTTTAATTTGAGGGGAAATACATTGTTTTCTGTTGCAATATGATATGGTCTGATTTGGTCCATTTAATGTTGTGATATTGTTCCCTATTTCCTCTCCTAGTTTCCCTCTTTTCTTTAATTAGAATTGTAATAAATCTGCATCAGTATCTGATTGATATCTGATCAGATATTAGATGTTTAATTTTCCTCTAATTTTGCAGATTTGGTTTCCATAAGTAGAACCAATTCGGCCTTTAAATTGTAAGTTGTACAAATCAATCAGCATTAGAGAAATAAAATAATTCCTCTCTCTGTTCTTATATGGTATCAGAGCTTCGAGCTCTAAACCTTGTCATCTCCAAATGGTTAAAACGGCGATGACCGGAGCTAGCTCAAGATCCTCCACCAGCAGCGAGGAAGAACGCAGGGAGACCGAGGAGACTGTCCCGCCGAAGAATGACAGAGCGGAGTCCCAACCCTGTGTGATTGATAACCTATCCCAAGCCCTGACCTCCAACTCATGGTGCACAAACTGAATGTTAAAAATTACCTTGAGTGGGCTCAATCTGTGAAGCTGACAATGGAAGGGAGAAGCAGGTTGGGCTATTTGACTGGAGAAATCAAGCAACCAGAAAAAGATGACCCCACATGGAAGAAGTGGAAGGCTGAGAACTCTCTCATCATGTCATGGATGATTAACTCCATGGAACCTTCTATTGGAAAGCCTTATCTTTTCTTATCAACTGCCCAAGTCTGGGAAGCTGTGAAAGACTGCTACTCAGATTTGGAAAATTCCTCTCAAATCTATGACCTGAAAACCCGACTTTGGCAGTCCAAGCAAGGAGGCCAGGATGTCACCATCTACTACAATCTGCTGCTAACCTTATGGCAAGAGTTGGATCAATGTTATGAAGAAGATTGGGAGAACCCCAAAGATGCTGCACGATTCAAAAAAAACGGAGGAGAATGACCGAGTGTATATGTTCCTAGTTGGCTTGGATCGAAGCTTGGATGAAGTAAGGGGAAGGATCCTTGCTCGAAAACCTCTGCCTTCCATCCGAGAAGTGTTTTTTGAAGTTAGACGTGAGGAGGCCAGAAGAAGGGTGATGCTACATGCTCCGGAATCATCCCTCACCCCACCAATGGAAGGATCAGCCCTTTCTACAAAAGGGTTTGATTTTGATGGAGATAGAAGAAAAAAACCATGGTGTGAACATTGTAAAAAGGCATGGCATACAAAAGAAACTTGCTGGAAACTTCATGGAAAACCAGCAAACTTCAAAAAGAAATTCAACAGAGAGGGAAGTGCTTTTCAGACTACTACCGAGGAAGTCAAGGAGTCTTCATCTTCGGCTGAGACATTCCCTTTCACTAAGGAACAATTGGAGCACCTACACAAGCTTATTTCTCCCAAATTGACAACTAATCCTTCTTGCTCTTTGACCCAAAAAGGTACTCATCCTATTGCTTCCCTCTGTCATAGTGACAATATCTTAAAACCTCTATGGATCATAGATTCTGGGGCTACTGACCATATGACAGACTATTCAAAACTCTTCTCTTCCTATAGTCCTTGTGCAGGTAACAAAAAAATCAAGGTTGCAGATGGTTCCTTTTCTGCAATTGCTGGCATAGGATCCATCCCTCTATCATCCTCCTTAACCTTACATAATGTCCTTCATGTACCTAATTTGTCTTGCAATTTGCTTTCTGTGAGCAAAATTACTCTTGATTTAAATTGTCGTGCCATATATGATCCTTCTAGTTGTAAATTTCAGGAATTGAATTCGGGGAGGATGATTGGCAATGCTAGAGAAATTGATGGACTATATTTGTTTGAAGATGACAAGGACTTGGGAAGACAAAGTCAAAGCTCCTGCCTTTATTCTAGCCTTATTTCTAAAGAAAATGAAGTTATGTTATGGCACTGTAGGTTAGGCCATCCTAGTTTCAATTATATGAAACATTTGTTTCCTAATTTTTTCAATAATAAGAATTTGTCTTCCTTTACTTGTGAAACATGTTAATTGGCTAAGCATCATCGTTCTCCTTACCTCTCTCAATCATATAAATTTTCCAGCCCCTTCTCAATCATCCATAGTGATGTTTGGGGTCCTAGTAGGCATCCAACACCTTCAGGTAAACGGTGGTTTGTCACCTTTATTGATGACCATACTAGGACTACATGGGTGTATTTGATGAAAGAAAAATCTGAAGTTGAGTCTATTGTAAAGCTCTTTTTTCAAATGGTGACAACTCAATTTCAAAAAAGGGTCCAAATATTTCGAAGTGATAATGGAAAAGAATTTTTTAACAAGAACTTAAACAGTTTTTTACTAGAAAATGGTATTGTGCATCAAAGTTCTTGTGTAAACACACCCCAACAAAATGGGGTGGCTGAAAGAAAAAATAAGCATTTGTTGGAAGTGGCTCGGTCTCTTCTCTTTCAAAATTGTGTGCCTAAATACCTCTAGGGAGAAGCTGTCCTTACAGCAGCCTATTTAATTAACCGCATGCCAAGCAAAGTTTTGGGTTTCAAGACTCCTATGGAAGTTTTTTTGGAGAATTTTCCTAAAAATCGGCTGCTGTCCACTATTCCCCTAAAGGTGTTCGGGTGTACTGTTTTTGTCCATAACAATGAACCCAACCAAAGCAAATTAAGTCCCCGAGCCAAGAAATGTGTTTTCATTGGGTATTCCCCCACACAAAAAGGATACAAGTGTTTGGACCTGAGTTCTAACAAAATTTTTGTCACCATGGATGCAGCCTTTTTTGAATCACAACCTCACTTTAAGACTCATCTTCAGGGGGGAACATAGGTGAAGATTCAGCTTCTCCAATTGACTGTATTCTAAATGAAAATGATTGCATTTTAACTAATAATGATTGTGAAAATATTTGTGAAAATCTGATATGTGAAAGTGGGAACCAAGGAGATGAGTTCAGCAATGACTCTCCCAGTAATGGCCATGAAACTGAATGCTGTAATCAAAAAATTTGCGAAGACAACATTGGACAAGATGAAGGAAACATTGAATCTTTAGAAACAGGCAGAATTGAGAAAGGGAAAAAACTCTTTGATATTGTCTTCTCAAGGAAAAAAAGGGACAAAAAAACTGAGTCCAAAGAACAACTATTGCATTACCAAGAATCCGAGGACCCACAAGGTAAAACAATTCCTGAAATTATTGATAATGCTGAAACTGTTGATGATTCCGATCTTCCCATTGCAATTCGAAAAGGTGTAAGGTCATGTACCAAACACCCTCTATCTAACTTTGTGTCATATGAAAAACTCTCACATTCCTTTCAAGCTTTTACCTCACAGTTGTCAAGTAGGGAGACTCCAAACAATATACAGGATGCTCTAAAGGTTCCCGAGTGGAAGGGGGCTGTTTTAGAAGAAATGAAGGCTCTTGAAAAAAATCAGACATGGGAGATGGTAGAGCTACCAAAAGGGAAAAAAACAGCGGGATGCAAGTGGGTGTTCACCATTAAGTATAACTCTGACGGCACCCTTGAAAGATATAAAGCCCGGCTGGTTGCCAAGGGCTACACCCAAACTCATGGGATTGACTACTCTGAAACCTTCGTGCCAGTGGCAAAGCTCAACACCATTAGAGTTCTCCTCTCTCTAGCGGCAAACCTTGATTGGCCCTTACAACAGCTAGATGTGAAGAATGCGTTCCTAAATGGGAACTTGGAAGAAGAAGTTTACATGGATGCACCTCCAGGTTTTGAACAAGGGTGCTATCCAAAGGTATGCAAGTTGAAGAAGGCCCTGTATGGATTAAAACAGGTCCCTAAGGCCTGGTTCGAGAGATTCACTCGGTTTGTCAAGGGGCAAGGTTACTTCCAAGGACAGACAGATTATACAATGTTTGTGAAAAAATCAAATGAAGGAAAGATTGCTGTTCTTATTGTCTATGTGGATGATATTATCCTTACAGGAAAATTAAACACCTAATATCTGATCAGATATCAATCAGATACTGATGCAGATTTATTACAATTCTAATTAAAGAAAAGAGGGAAACTAGGAGAGGAAATAGGGAACAATATCACAACATTAAATGGACCAAATCAGACCATATCATATTGCAACACCCCCCCTCAAGTTGGTGCATAGATATCTATCATGCCCAACTTGCTTACAAGGAATTCAAAGTTGTTTCTAAACAGTCCTTTAGTAAGGATATCTGCCACTTGCTGTGAGGTAGGAACAAATGGTATGCAAACTGATCCATTTGCCATCCTTTCTTTGATGAAATGTCGATCAATCTCCACATGCTTGGTTCTGTCATGTTGTACTGGATTTTGGGCAATGCTGATTGCAGCCTTGTTATCACAGTACAGCTTCATTGGAAGTGTGATAGCCATTCCTAGCTCTTCAAGGACACTTTTTAACCACACCATCTCGCAAATACCTTGTGCCATTGACCTGTACTTCGCGTCTGCACTACTTCTAGCAACCACACTTTGCTTTTTGCTTCGCCAAGTAACAAGATTTCCCCATACAAAGGTGCAGTACCCTGATGTTGATCTCCTATCGGTGATTGAGCCAGCCCAATCAGCATCAGTGTATGCTTCAATAGATTGCTGAGTATTTTTACTGAACAACCCTTACTGAACAACAACGCTACCAAAGACTAGTTGGGAAACTTATCTACTTGTCTCACACAAGGCCAGATATTGCATTCTCAGTAAGTCTTGTAAGTCAATTTATGCACTCTCCATGTGAAGAACATCTTGATGCTGTTTATAGAATCCTAAGGTACTTGAAGAGTACTCCAGGGAAAGGGTTGTTGTTCAGTAAAAATACTCAGCAATCTATTGAAGCATACACTGATGCTGATTGGGCTGGCTCAATCACGGATAGGTGGTCAACATCAAGGTACTGCACCTTTGTATGGGACTATGGGGTAATCTTATTACTTGGCGAAGCAAAAAGCAAAGTGTGGTTGCTAGAAGTAGTGCAGAAGCGGAGGACAGGTCAATGGCACAAGGTATTTGCGAGATGGTGTGGTTAAAAAGTGTCCTTGAAGAGCTAGGAATGGCTATCACACTTTCAATGAAGCTGTTCTGTGATAACAAGGCTGCAATCAGCATTGCTCAAAATCCAGTACAACATGACAGAACCAAGCATGTGGAGATTGATCGACATTTCATCAAAGAAAGGATAGAAAATGGATCAGTTTGCATGCCATTTGTTCCTACCTCACAACAAGTGGCAGATATCCTTACTAAAGGACTGTTTAGAAACAACTTTGAATTCCTTGTAAGCAAGTTGGGCATGATAGATATCTATGCACCAACTTGAGGGGGGGTGTTGCAATATGATATGGTCTGATTTGGTCCATTTAATGTTGTCATATTGTTCCCTATTTCCTCTCCTAGTTTCCCTCTTTTCTTTAATTAGAATTGTAATAAATCTGCATCAGAATCTGATCAGATATTAGGTGTTTAATTTTCCTGTAATCTTGCAGATTTGGTTTCCATAAGTAGAACCAATTCTGCCTTTAAATTGTAAGCTGTACAAATCAATCAGCACTAGAGAAATAAAATAATTCCTCTCTCCGTTCTTATATTTTCATGTAACAAGCTTAAAGCTTAGTAAGCTTTAGCTTGAGGGGGAGTGTTAGAAAATCAGAGAAATATATGATAATATCTTTTCATATCTTAGAGTATCCTTGATAATCTCTTAGGATTTATATTTTATGATTTGATTCTCTGTTTGATTAAGATTATGATTCTACTTTTAGTATAAATAGGACTATTGGATTGTCTTTTGTAATCACATCATCACTACATTAAATCAATAACAGTCTTATTACTTGTTAGTTTGTTTCTCTCGTTTCCTCGTTCCCTACCTAACCTTCCAATTCAACAATGTACTTCAGTTCTGTCTTCTTGTCTTTCCTTTTTGCCATTTTGAGGCTGTCGAAGGGTGCCCATCACCTTTTTTTTGTATCATAATGTCTCTATTAAGAAAGAAGCACATGCATGGGTTTCTTCTCTATCTTTTTGTTTATTCAATCGATATAGTTCATGACATTTTATTTTATTTTATTTTATCTTCCATCACTTCCTCCTCGTTTTCTCATTGGGTTTCAATTCTCTTGCATCATTTTATATTCCAGCTTGAGCTACTCTTGGTGGTGGAGAAGCTTCAAGAATTACGCTCCATGAGGATACTAAAGTTGAAAAAACAGGGTATGTATAAGAAAATCAATCTGCTTCGAAGTTAGTTGTGTTGTGATTATATTGCCTGTTATGACTTGGAGTCCTCTTTCGCTTGCTTGGTAATTTTCTCCACCTTTGCAGCCATATATAACTTTTGAACTTTTATTAATTTATCACCTTGATTTTAGAGCCCTGAATGTGGATTTATGATAGATCATATTCTTTATAAATTGTGCATCCTTGAGTTCAAGCCTCACTTGGCCTTTTGATTGGAGCTGAATAGCAACCTATTCACCTTACAAGTGTATCATGAGAAATATTTTTAACAAACTTGCTTTTCTAATTGGAAATTTTCAATATCTTCATATTTTATGTGTGCAAGAGTGTATGGTATTCATTTATGTAACATTTAATTTATTTTGCAAATTATGCAGGTCATTTTTTCCCAGGGGAGGATGACAAGTTTATTGAGAGAGTTCAGGCTGCAGTGGAAGAAGAGGAGCACGAAGCTTTGGCTGCAGGTGAAACAGATGCTGCTAAATTGGCAATTGCAACTGCTGAAGAGTCCAGGAAAGCTGTTCAGAATCAAGAGAAATTCTCAAAAGGAAGCAATGTCGATAAACCAGTTAAGGAGAGTAAAGATCAAATTGTTCATAGTGTAACCGGAGAGGGTTCTGGTGCAGCTGATGAGAAGAAAACTAGTAAAGTAGTAGTATCTGAGGGACAGAGCAGCGGTGCATATGATCCTTTGGCAAATTTACCTATTGAGTTCTATCATTATTATCATGGCAGCAATAATGACATGGGCACACTTATCGAGGTATTTCAAACAAATTCTACATGTCTTACAAAACAGCACTTTTCTCCTTTGCTTCTTTAGTATACATATGTAATCAGTGGAATTTATCTGAGTATGATAGCTGCTAGTTTTACATAACTGATACCCTAATTGATTAATGATGCTACTTTTTTTAAACAGCTTATGTTTGATTCGGTGGCATGTTCATTGTAAGTTCTAAAATTATTATGGCTACTGAATAATCTCATGCAGGTTAGAAGAGGATGGGATGCCTACATCAGACCAGGAGGAAGGTAAGAAACAATAACAACGAAGCTTTCTGCTAATCTTTCATTCTTAGGGTTAGTTTGGTATACTCTTACAAATGGGGTCAAAAGTTAAGGGATGAGTGTGCGATATAATTTTACATATAAATCTTCATCCATGAATATTTCAAAACTAAAGGGGATAGAGGTTGTTAAGTCATTGAAATATATTCGTGAGAGGTCAAGACTCTGACCAAAGTCACCACCGCCTTTTATAACCCTAATGATCTGTGTTGTGTACAGTATATTACGTCATCCATACCACAACATCCATACCACTGGTATTACTTCACAATCACATGTTAGTGCTATAGCCATGAGACCATGACGACAATTTATTTTGATATTTAGTGCTTATTTTGATTTTAAAAACTTGACACCACTGCTACCTGCATGTTCATCAATTTGCTAATTTCTATCAATCCTTGAATCAGTGAGTGTTTATATTGAAAATAAAGCATCTGGGTATCTTACTTATTTGATTTGTTTTCCTTGCAACTTTGTACAGCCGCATACCAGGCCACTGGGTTAAGCCGCCTCCTCCAGCCAATGAGATATGGGCATCTTACTTGGTGAGGCCTAAATGATTAACTAACTTGCAACACATCACCAATTTTGCACAAAGATATAAGTTTTGAAGGTTTTGCTACCTTGTGGCGACATGTTTATATCACTGATGTAGAATTATTACCGTGTAACGATTTACATGCAACCCATTATTTGTAAGTACTTAGTTCAAAGTTAGATAGTATATTCCCTTCTGCCAACTTATACTTTCTATACACTTCGTCAATTTGTTAGCAAAGTTAAAGTTTGAAACTTATCTATGTTTGTCATCATTTTATCACAGTCGAGACTTTATGCCTTGAAACATTTGAATAACAGACATGTGTAACTTATATTAATATTTGACATCTACCAAATTTAAGATCATATTTTTCTCATTTCCCCGTTTAAACAAAAAATCTATATTCACTAGGATTGACCGATTGAGTCATCAACAAAACTTATATTTATTTGAATTCAACTTTCTTCCAATAAAGCTATATTAACAGAGATTTTGTCATCATCAAAACTTATTTTTAGGGCAACCATATTTCCACAAACACAGTGAAAAGAAATCAATAAAAGCTAAAACACTCCTTAACCGAATAAAAATTAAAAAGAAAGAGTGCCAAATATAAATAGTTTCAAAAAAAAAAGAAGAGGAAATTCTGGGCGGCAGAGTGGAAAGAATCTAATATCTTTATTGCCTATCCTAAGATTCCAAGTGCCGTACAGCCGTAGATTCAAAGGTTCTCTTGGAAGCGTTACGTGTTCCACGTGTATATCGATCTCTCGCAAGCTTCCGTCATCTACAAAAGATATTTGTTTTTGCTGTTGAATTTAGGATTTTTATTTTAAATATCATAGTTTGCTTTTTTATTTACATGACTACCACCCTTTTCATTATGGACCAAAGTAGTGAAGTACCATCTTTTTATGTATGTGGCAAGTCGGTCCTAGGGATGACAACGAGGAGAATTTGGAAAGGATGCTACAGTATCCATCCTCATATTTGTGTTTGAAAAAATTATCCGTACTTGTGTGGGTGACAACTTTAGCACCCGTATCCTCTGGGTACCTAAATACTTGTACCCTCACCCGTTACCTACACTTTAACTGTGAAAAGGCATTAAATAACAAAAGAAACATTATAATAATTAAAAAACTATTCAAATGTATTTTAAATCTACTCATAAAACGTTACAAATCAAAATATTCAAATAAAAAAAATCCAAAATGAATTATACATGTAATTGGGTTTAGAAAGTTAAGAATCTTTAGATTAATTTTGGTTTTAAGTTTTATATTATAGTTAACGTTATATATATTAGTAATATAAATAAATAAATAATAATTATATATACATATACATATGTACGGGTGTGGGGTGGGTACCATAGTACCCATATCCGTACTCATACCCGTTCAAATTTACGGGTAATTATTCGGACCCTTACCCATTATGTGGGTAATTACTCTACCTGTTGTGGACAATTTTTGCTGATACCTAATGGACAGGGTGCAAATTGTCATCACTAGTCCGTCCTAACATGATATTTATAAAAAAAAAAAAAGTTACACGACATAGGTAGAATTTAAGTAATCCATTATGTATCGGGAATTAGATCATTTCCTGAAACATGATGATCATATTAGAGAGGATATCTTTTAATATACATGGATCTATCGTGATTGATTATAGGTTCCACCAATTACAATTTTAAAATTTTGTTTCTTTCTCTCTCATCCTATTTTATGTAAATAGGTGTATCAATACTTTTTACACGTTGTCCACAAATAAGCCAACCTCTTGTTATAATATATATAATAATTTACAACTTCAATTATTTTTACTTAATATATAGTATCATTCCATTATTCATTTTTTCACTTCATTATTTAAAAATAAAAATATACAATTATAAATATATCATATTACTTATTTAAACTAAAAGTAAATATAAAAAGCTAAATTCCGTAAATAATTTTTACGATTTAATTATAAATGTCTTTGAATACTTTTGAACTTTTTATTACATAATTATAAATAAATTAATTATTTTTTAGCATGATTTTTTTAATCTTAAAAGTAATTTAATAAACATATAGTGTGTGATCAATATGTTGTTTATTTTTGAAGAGTGAGTGCGTTGGATCAATTTTATGTAAATAGAGATTAAATATTACTTCATGTTAATAAAATCAATTAAGAAAAATAGTTTTAAGTGTTACTTGAAATTTAACCTGTGTAACAATAATTAAAGTAGGAAACACACTTTCCTAGCTTTTTTTTTTTAAATAAAAAACACTTTCCTAGTTACTAAACTAATTTCATTAAAATAATTATTTTATTCCAAGTTTGTATTTTATAATCGAATCAAGGATTACAACATAGAAAGGGCTGTTCGAGGCTAAATTTTAAACAAATACAATATACTATATATATATATATATATATTGAAATATTTGACTTGCTAAGATATACATATAAAGTATTTCACGTCACCGGAAAATGTAATTACATCACGATAGTAATGCGAAATAGTTTTAAATTCATCATATTGTGCTTTTTCGTCTCAATAAATCAGCAATGACTAATCACTCCCACGTATGGGATATGTTAAAAATGACATAATCTTTAGAGTTTAATTTCTGTGTACTGTCAGTGTAAAATTTTTTATACTGACAACCAATTAGAAATCACGAAATTAATGATTTTTAAGATGGTTAGGACAATAATCAAATATTTGCAATGATGTGTCAATTCTGATTGATTGACAATATAAGAAAACTTTACACTGTCAGAGTATACCAATTAAATCCTAAAGTTTATCACATTAACAAAATATTTATATCATTATTAAAAATAATCTAACTGAAAGTGACATATCATTATAACAATACCCAATAAACTAAAAGAAGAATTCAGAGATACTGCCTAAACACTATCATAAAATTGGTATGGTGTATAAATAAATCACTAAAGGGGGATTGACAATGATTTTATGAGATGAAAAGGCAAATTTAAATTTTAGGAAAATAATTTTTGTAAACATATTTTATAACTTTTATATTCTACAGATAAAAAATAATAATTGATAGTTGAAATAGACTGGATGTATAGGAATATATATAGTTTAATTTTAATTTAATATATTTTCAGAATAAAGTTTTCATATTATCAATCAATTATATATCGCCCAATGTATAACTTTTAAGATATTATTACAAGAATCAAATATTTTGATAATATGTCAATATTTAGTTTACCAAAAAAAAAAAAAAAAGGACTTGATCATATGTGTCCATCTTTATATGTGTGTGCGTGTGTATATTTATATAAGGAATATACTGTTTGCCAAAGTAATGATTTGGCTTTGATTAAGACTTTGAATAGCAATAACACTTTTAAGTTTTAACAATTCTTATAATGATTTAAAATAATAAACACCGTTGGAAAAAAAGTATTATTTAAGTAAGATACTAATGTTTGATCCAAAAGTACAATAGAAGGGGAATCTTGACCATTAGAAGACAGCTTGAGGTTAAAAAGATAAATAGTAAAATAAACACATCATTCTCAAAGTCCAATCCTTCGCATGAATAATTTTCTACTTACCTTTTTAACATTTTCAAACGTCTTTGTCCATCCATGAGATGAGATTCCATTTGAATCAAGCCACAAAATCGTACAGTGCTTCATCGTTTTAATATAAATATAAATATAATTATATTATGTATGTCCATAACCATACCATAAGAGAGCTCAGCTTAGTTAAGCAAAGCACTGAGATTGAGATGTGTAGTGTTGGTGTTTGTAAAGATAACGGCTTTCTATTTTTAGTAACCATTTTCTGTGGAAATGCCGCCGAACTTCCCCTTTCTCAGTGCAGAGTGCTGCTGCTAGCAACCTTTCCTTATATAGAAGTTTCCTCTTCCTCTCTCTCTCTTTACTCTACTCCCTCACTCACTCTCTATTTCTACTACACACTCTGTTCCTTGTTTGTGGGTCTCAGAATTCCGAGGTTGGTACAATTCCTTGGGTTTGTGGGGTTTTAAAATTCTGAATTTTGATTGTAAAGTTTCAAGCTTTTCGAGTTCGGAGTGGAGGACTTGAGCATTAACGCTTCACCTGCAATACAACACCTCGGTTCCTTTATGTCTCACTGTTACACTGCACTTGTTATGGTCCTATGGAGCTCAGGTTTAGCATTCAGCTTTTTGGGAACCCTAATTTCATTGTTTTCAGTTAAATTTGTTAGTTTTTATTTTTTAGATCCGTTTTTTATTTTCTGATGTTGTAAACATCATTTGTGCTTAATTTATTCTTTACACAGTTGTGCCTATTTGAATATTGAAAAAGTTTCTTGGGCTTTAATTAATAGCTTTGAGCGTAGTTGTTGACTTTTCAGATTTAGGATGTGATTTGTTGCTGATGTTTACTTCCAGAAAGACTTTAAAAAATCGAAAATTAAAATAAAGGGGTGAGGCAGGGCTTTGTACTAA